>ONZK01000382.1:141095-153550 GCA_900322385.1 Pharnaceum exiguum
GGAGATGCTAAAGGGATATGCCGGAGATGTAGGGGCACAAGGGAAATGTGAAAAGGGCAAGGGAGGATATCTGATTGGGAGTTTTTATTGGTCAGTGAGACGCTTAGTCATCACTTTTATGAGGGAGGTGGCAGTGTGACTACTGGTTTTCTGCAATTTTTTCTTTCTATTTCTATTTGGATTTTGTTGAATTTTTATTTGGAATGTGGGGTGGGAAGAAAAGTGGTAATTCTGTTAATTGTGGCGCGGGAATTACTTGGAGAACCTTATTTGGTATTTAGAGAGTTAAATATTTTTGGTAATTTTTAAAATCGATATTGTCCTCATTTTTTTTAAAAAAATAAAAGAGAGTTAAATTGCACGTTTTGTCAAATAAGTCACCTATTTTTAACGTAAAAAACGTAAGGAGCCTAATGCACGTTTTATCAAACGTAAGTCACCTTTTTATAACGAAGAAAACGTAAGGAGCCTAATTGCACGTTTTGTCAAACGTAAGTCACCTATTTGCCACTTCTCCGGTTTCAAATCCATATTCTTTAATCTTCACAAGTCAATATTACTACACAAAATACTCATTAGTCAACTTCCTGATTATGCTCCAACAATTGGATACCCAAACTCACCCCCGTGCTAGAACAATGATATTTCTACCCTTTAATATAAAACAAGGTATTTATCCCGTGTGAATCAGTGGCGGAGCCACGTTGTGGAAGTGTGGTGCACGGGACCCGGGAGGTTTGGGGAAAAAATTTGAAAAAAAGCTGTAAAAAAATAATAAAAACTCCAGTGCACCACATAACAAAGTGTATTTACACCGTATGGGACCTTAAGGGAAAATCTGGCTCAGTGGTTAAGTAACCACATTATGTCCGACAGGTCGCGGGATCGAATCCTTTCACAAAATTTTTGTTCTCGTTCCTTATCATTAAAAATCCAGTTTAAATCAGTTTAATTAGCCCTAAATGCCTAAATAATATCCACAAAACACACTCATTTGACTTGGATATAACCTTCCTTCAAATCCGAAGAAGACGCAAAATCCATTTTTTAATGTATAAGTGTGCACCACATAACTTGAGTTTCTAGCTCCGCCTCTGGTGTGAATGCACAAACTTGTTATAAGAGAAGAATAATAAAATGTTTTTTTTTAGTTTTTTTTTCTTTTAAAATAGTTCATATGAAGGTATTATAGTGTTTTTTGTTTAACACATAGTATCATAGAAATTTGATAGAAGTTAAGAAAATAGAAAAGGAAGAAATTCTTTACTCGTTTTACTATACTGTCGCGAACAAATAATAATTAAATTTGTAGTTGTATCATTGCTTTACGATAGCCTTTTTTTATTTTACCCTTTCAAGGTTTGTGGTCGACCGCTCACACATGACTACTAAAGGAGGCAAACGTGCCTATCGGATCGGGTTCGATTCGCGTTGGGTTCGATTCTTTTTAGGTTCTTACGGGTTTGGTTACAATCACGTGTTACCAATTCGGGTTAGATTCAGTTTTGACTCGGATCGGTTTGGTTCGGGTTAAGGTGGGTTCGCAAGTTGTGATATATTTTTCGCATCTTTTTTTGTAGTCCGACAATATAAGTTGTTAAATATAACTAAATAATTGGGTCGTAGTCATAAATGTCGAGCCTAGCTTAAGTAGGTCGAAGCTTACTCGGATCGGAAGATGGTGAAAGTTTCTCCTAAATACAGCCCTTCGCTTCATTCTAGAAGGGATTATAGACAGAGAGCGCATAAAAATTGCAGAGCATTTATGACATCATTCTCGACAGAGAATAACAAAGTTTTCAAATCAAGTCACTCTTATTCCGGGAAAAAACTCAAACACATTTGTAGTTGATTGGGATCAAGTCTAGGCCCTCAATCAACAAATTTACAAATATAATTAATTAGAGGAATATTAAGAGAATTGTACTGCTACAATTTTATTAATAAAATTCAATTTGTCTCATATATTTCTTGTTTATTTGTTTTAGACTCTAAATTTGTGGGTACACCGATAATTGTTTAAAGTTTTTATGAGAAACTGTCATAAAAAATAAAGATAATTAGTCGGGTTTATTCGAGTTCAGTGAAAATCAATTGGGTTAGTATAGGTTTAACTCATTCGGGTTATGATATGTTCGGTGCGGGTTATTTCGGCTTTCGGGTTGAATTCTAACCGCCAAATTTGAATCAAAATCAAATTGGGTTCAGATTATTCGGGTTGGGTTATCATGGGCGGGCCTATTTTGCCAACTCGATCTACACATGATCTAACTCGCGTGCCTGAAGAACGCACCCGTTCCCAGTCTGTTTCTACCCTTTGTTTTATGAGAATTAGGGGTACTATGCTTAGGAATCAAAAGATTAGGAGCATGAGAGGAGCTATTACGGCAACCTCACGGTACGGGGACTTTCAATTGATGATCTTGTTAATGAGTTGCTTCTCCCTATTAGGGGTTAGGGCAACCTCACGGTGACTTTAAATTGATGATCTTGTGTTAATGAGTTGCTTCTCTCTTACCCCACTTACTGAGTTACTATATGCACGTGTTACGTTCAAGAAGCGTATACGGATTACGAAGTACCTATTTACACATTCACACGCATCGCAACTGCGGTATATCAATGGAGTCAACGGTTCACTGTTCTTTGGCTGTAATGGATTGTTATCATAACCGCGAAGTAGTAAATGATTGACGCGCTCCGCATGGAGGAGATCAATTGAAAACAGTGTCTTTTGTGTAACCCAGCACCAGAGTAAAACGGTACGCATTCCCCCCTCTTCACTGTCCACCTTTTACCCTATTATATATATCCCTATATTTTCTGGCGTTGGAATTGTGTTGATGATGAATATATTTAACAGCTATTGAATTGAAGTATCTAATATTCTAATGAACTACTCCGTGGTGCATTTTAAATGGTTCTTGTGAGTTTGATTTTCATATTGGATTTTGCCTTGTCAAATCCTCCTCGGTCATCTCCTGTAGCTCTTTATATTGAAGTAATTTCGTTACTTCTCGCGTATTCAGAAGAATGTCAAATCGGACATAGAAACTTGTAAGCAACCGCAATTCCGCCATGAACCAGCCAGCTAGGTGCCTTGTCAAGGGAAGTGCAGATTTGTTTCCAATGGTTCATGGAATATGCTTGACTAGTATATACAACAACAACAACAACAACCACCGAGGGTAAATCCCCATTCAATGGGGTGCTCGGGGTCAGTATGTACGCAACCTTACCCCTATTTAAGAAAATATAGAGGTTGTTTCCGAGATTGGCCCATACATTGATGCATTGAATTATTGAATTCCAATAACTTCACTAAAATAAGAAATACTGAAAGATTTTGTAGCCATGCTTGACTAGTATGTGAATATGACTATATATGCCCTAAGGCACACTATATATCTACAGGTACGTACATTTCACTCCAAGCGGCCTTAGCTTTATGTGTGTATGTGTTTTTTATAAGAATAGATTGAAGATAGATATACTGCCAAGTGAATAGTTACCACTATATTGTTGCCAAAATTATTGTTGTGAGTGTGTTATGTTGCTCATCACACCTAAGAATAGCTATATATAGTAGCTAGCTATCAAGTAGTGGAAATAAAAGGCTTGAATGAAATCTTATTCTAATGAAATGATGCGAATATGGGCAATTGTGTAACTCTTTGAACTTTGGCATCAAACGACTCTAGCTTTAATTGTTCTCTATTCTAATGAAATGATGTACATATATATATATACATGAAATTACTTATGGAGATAGATCCAAGATATTAGATATATGACTAGCTATGTGAAAAATCCTTCATATATTATTGAATCACAATCACGCAGAATGTCGACTTTGTAGTTGTCAAATAACAAAAGTTTTTTGAAGTACTTTCAAGTAACTTCTTATTGAAAAAAGTTGATTACTACGGTGTTTATGTGAAGCAAATTTAGTGATCATCTAAAGAATCGCAGGCAGATTCGATTTCCGAAATACATCTATACAATATTTAAGGACCACTGCATGCAAGAATCAGTGAAACAAGAGCTAGACAAATATGTACCAGAGGGAGACAAGTTAACCTTGGCATTACCTTCTATATATTTGCAATAGATAATACTCTTATCTATAATTTTGCGAGATTGTTAAGCTGTCCTCTGACAAAGTACATCAAGATCTCACTCAACAATTGTCCTCTTTCACAAGGTCAGATCAAGGCTTGTCCGTTGGTCTGCATGCTTTCTACTAGTACTTGCTTCTTCAACCTTCTTGCTAACAAACTGATGATGATGATGATCGGTGCTACATGATGATAATGATGATGGAGGTGGATACAGTAATGTGAGAGATAACTCACTATCTACCTCTTTATCTTTTGTGCATAACCGTTTGCTAGTATTATTGTCACCAACATCTTTAGGAGCTAGGGTAAGAGAGAGATCCAACTCCACGGCTTTTCTTTTGACCTCATCAGGGTTTTTGTGGAGTTTATCAAGAGGCTTGGAAGATCTAAGGAAGTGCAATGAGCTCAATCTGTCACTAGAATTTGTTGGGGTTATATCTTGAATTTGACTTCCTAGGTTGAGTTCCATGTTATTGGTAAGAGACCTCATCCTAGTTGCAGGTTGACTTGATCCTTGAAGATTGTTTTTTTCTTGTTGTGTTTGATGGGTTGACCTCCTCTGAAATGCGTTTGTGGTATTGTTGGGATTGTAACTGTTGCTAGAATAGAGAATCCTTTCTGCTAAAGAGCTGATATTCAACCTATTTCTAGGCCCTTCGGATGATGACTTGCTGAAGTTGTAAGGAGCATAGACCTGGTTCCCATGGCCTCTCCAAGAAGACGAATCACCATATCTAAATAATAGAAATAAGGAAACTGTACTTAGCTAACTATGATAATCAACGTCTAGAAATTATAGATAGCCCCCTTCTTTATTCTTTATTTTTTTAAATTACCTTAGATTGAAAGGTGGTCGTTGATGGTTGAAGCCTTGCAACATAGGCAGCTGACTGAAGTTATAGATATGGTCTCTTCCATCAGTGAATAGCCCCTGATTGCTCATAGCTGCGTTTCACACAAATAAATCAATTAGGATATAGTGGTGTTCCATTATATATGCAACTCTTATGAACATATATCAAAAACAGAAAACTCAGTTTGCCCTAGATTATAAGCTTGTCAAAGATTTAAATTATACCTTGATTGGATTCATCCAGCTTTTTGCTCCGATACATCTATCAACAAAACAATTAATTCCAAGTGTCAATAAAACTTAATGAGCTATATGTATGTACAAGGTTTTCATAACTCATTGTGTATTGCTCATTATTTCATTTGACCAGAATTACTTACCTGAAGATGACTCTTGACATGAGCAATACTGAGGCCCTTGATATTCATCAGCTGAAGAACCAACTTCGGTGTTGCTCCTACACAATTTTATGTCTATTAGAGAATTCAAATAAATCATATGTAGTTCACTTAGCTAGAACTCTCTCAAGAGCTATGTATCTAAAGGAATTCGTTATGTATGCTTACTTTCTTGGCCTCCTAGCCTCTCTACTGCATGAATAAAGCAGAGATGGAGATCAGGTGTCCACCGTAGCCGAGGCATCTTCGACCTGTTGTATGGCCTCACAGATCCTGACGATCCCCCTTTTCTCTCGTTCTCTTCAACAGTACTGTTGCTGGAGCTTGGGTCGACATGGGATAGAAGCTTATTACTATTATCGTCAACTTCATCGTCACCTCCTTCTCCTTCTCTTCTTTCTCTTCCTACATCATTTTCATCATCGTGGAAAAGGCTTGTTTTGGATCCTTCTGTGCTAGCACTTCCTGATGTAGTCACCATCTTGACCTCTCTTTCTATCTCCATTTCCTTTTTTTTGGCCACACCTATATGTTTGTATTCCCAATTCTATGATTGAGGACAAATGTAACCATGCTAACTTGGTTAGCTAGGTCTTTTTAGGTGGGTGATATTCTTGCGGAAAATTTTATATGCATGTCCAGACAAGAGTAGATGGAGAGGAATTTTTTTAGCATAAGGAGCAGGTGAGGGAGGTCTTTGCAGAAACAGCAACGGAATTTGATGAAATTCTGATCTCTATGCTCAACTTATATAATTATATTAGTATATATGTAGTTTGATTATTAATACCAGCAAGCCCTTTCTCTGTCTCTAGTATGCTTTTTGTGACCTGTATTACCTGCATTGCGTGATGCTTTATTAGGGCAAGGAAACTACATACTAATATGCCTTGTGTATACGTCATGTAATTCATTTATTGGGGCTGCTGTTGATTGTGAGGCAGAGACATAATCCTAGAGTATGAAAGCTGAGGGGGATATATATTATATTTATCAAACGAGGGACACAAATTTTTTACAAATATGAGTAACATGCCAACTTGATTGAGTTTGTACTACTATCGCTTCTCTATCTTTTCATTCGCAATTTAATTTTTATTCACCTTACATACAGCTAGCTTTAAGCTTATTTTGATTGAGATTCACGAATTAAGAAAACATCGATCTACATGTAAAAGAGTCTCTACTCCATGGTGTACTTTCAAGTCGTGTAAAACAGTGAGATGCTTGTGCAGTTGAAGTTGCATTAAAATGATATTTGGGAAAAGTTGTTAAGGAATTCTTTTTGTTTGGGGGTATTTAAAGACAAGCGTATATATACATGGTGAAAAAGTTGTGACTTGTACCCACTAGCGTAACACCTCTTACGTAGACAAGCGTATATATCAAGTTGGGAGTACACCTTGAGAGGAGATCTTTCTAACTTTTACTTATCTTTATAAAAAAAATAAAAAATATGACTGAGAAAATCAATCTCCAATCTAACACTTGTGGATGCATTGTAAAATGTGTTTGGTTATCCTCACTATGGTCTATAGTTACATGGTGCACAACTACACATGTGTTTTTAAGAAAATAAAGCCACTATTTCTTTTCTTCATAAATGCCTTTTTGAATTATGCAGCACAATGGTGTCTGTAGATGTCTATAAGTACGTGGATAAAGATAGAGCTATATAGTAAATTATACCGTATATCCGGTGTACCAAATAATAATGTAGTATACCTCGGCAATGCAAACTTAAGACATTTTTTTTTAGGACTAAGGCTATGCTTTGTTCGTCGGTAGTACTACAGTTCAGTTTTTTTCAGTTCAATTCAGCATCTTTCAGTTTTTTTCAGTTCAGTTCGGTTAATTTTTAGTTATAATTATAACTGTCTTCAGTTTTTTTCAGTTCAGTTCAGCATCTTTCAGTTTTTTTCAATTCAGTTCAGTTTTTTTTTTAGTTTTTTTCAGTTCAGTTCAGTTTCAGTTTCATATCATTTCAGCCGACCAAAACACACCCTAAGATGAAAGAAAAAAATGAGCACCGAGTGTACCATATAAGTATTCAATGTACATTGTTGTTTGTCCTCCTCCACAACCCAATTAAGGGAGGATACTTGTCATATATATTTTAGTTACGTTGTAGCATACTAGCACACCAGTCAATTTCTAATGAGGTTCTTCACTCCGAAGCTCTTGGGAAGACAAGTAATATGACAGCTTCAAATGGGAAAAACTTTAGTAACCCTCCGCTTCAATGACCCCCACATTTTTACCTCTATCTCTTTCTAAAATTTAATATATATAGGTATTTTGTTAGTTTTACATAGATAAGGGTGTATTACTCTAACCGACTAACGGGTTAACCAGGTCAGCCTAGCAATATCATGTCTCTAGTACTAAAAAGATTTTTTTAGGGCAGTAAAAAGATATAAGTAGAAATAAATGTCAAGTGTTAATTTTGTTGGCAGCAGACCAACAGTCATGAAAAAGGCATCCAGAGAGGGATACTCTACCGGCCAGTCTGGTATTCTGGCCACTCATGATATACACTTCTTTCTTTATTTTGTTTCCCCCCTCTCTGAGATTGCTGATTCACTTTTATATCTTTGAATTGTGGAATCGTATAATTAACTAGTAGTCAAGTCAAGTCAACATCCGTCCATTTGTGATCATATACTACTTTTATTTTGATGGAAGATCATATACTACTTGCTTATACAAGTCAAGTAGCCTGACTAATATAAACCTTGCCAAATCCTGCTGATTAAGTAGTTGGATATTGTTTCAGTATTTTAATTGGAATTTATATCACGTCTTTTCGAATTTTTGAAAGTTGCATGCTTGATCACTCGTCATGTGAGCAGTAAAATAAACCCTACCTATATCCTTGATGAATATGACTTGGGTAACTTAACTATAATATACTCCAAGTTTCTACGTGGAGTATGCTCCCAAAAGTCAAACGAAGAATTCTAAGTTCAAGCTGAGAGATCTTAGTAAGGGGCGAGCGAGCTAGAGAGTTCACAGTCTCGTGAAAATATCGCTAGACTAATCCCATAGATGAAAATCATGAACATGTGGCTGGCCGCCGGGATGGTTAAATCAAAGTCTATCATCTAGCTAGCTCTATAGCTAAGTGGGTATCGTTTGCATTTGGTCGTTAGCACTATATATATTCATCAATAATACTCTCTGTCTTACGTACTTGAAATGCTTCGCTTGCTGTGCTCCTTGTCCTTTACGTCCGAGTTCACGGATCTCTCTCCGCTGTGATCTGTTTGCATGTAAGCATAACCTCAAATTACTTTTCGATCTCTTGACCAGTAAAACACCCGCTCAGCAAAATTTAAAGGCTTGAATATATATCCTCTCTACGGATGAGTACTCAAGTACTTACAATTCTTGATACTTTATAACAAGGTACTTACAAGTAATTGTAATGGAGGCGACTAATTAATCTTGATCCATATATAGAAAAGGGTGCTAGACTTTGAAATTTCATTACTAATTAACAATTTAAACAATTTATTAAGATAAAGATTATGGCTGTGTTTGGAATTGAATCAAAGTGTTCTCAAAATCATTTTTTAGATTTTTTTTAATACAAGATATAATAAGGGTCAGAAACAGTGTCGACACATAGTACACCCAAGTGTAATGTAGCTAGATAAAAGCATGCACTTTCAATCACATCTACAACACCTCAAAGCTAGCTATCATACTTCATGCAACCAATACACTTTTTTTTCACAATAATTCAATTCTATGCTCAACCTGGCAACTAATTTTGGACATTAGTATAGTGTATTCTTGAAATTATATACCTTAGTAAATCATTCCTTCAGCGGTTCAGCCCAAGTTTAATTGTTCACGACTCCTTTAGAATTAAATTTCCTTTATTTTCTCATTCTACACTTAGTTTTTTTTATAGAACATTCTACATAAGTTTTTTGTTGCAAGGAATACGATCGATGTGCCAATAAGGGACCAATAGTAAGAGTATCTTAGTTATTTTAAAGAGTCTCTTGAACACCCCAAAAAAGTATTATCTTAAAAATAAAATATTTATCAAGTGGAGTATTTATCAAGAGGACAATTAGAGTTAAATGGAGTGAGTATTTCACTACAATCATGTGATACTATCTTTTCCCGTAACATAAAATTAATTTCCTGTTTGGTAGGTGTGCTACCTGAGAGACAAAGCCCAGAGAAAACATCAAAAAACATTTATTTTAATGGTTTTGTTTTAGTACTACGATAGAGCTTAAATTAGGCACAAATCAAAGTATAGAAGTTCGATTACTGAGGTGCCTCTCTTATAGTAGAGCTATAAACTGTAAATTCTTAATTTTTATAAACAAACACGACTGCCCTGATGAGAAATACATATGCAGAATTATCTGTTGTTCCAAACTTTTAAATGACATGCTTGGTTGTTTGCGATGATTTGACGGAGGATCTCAGAGTGAGATGCGAAGAAGATGCTGAGATGTCCCTTGTCAGTGTCAGTGACAGTGGCATGTTTTTGGGAATGAGAGACGGCGAGCATCTAGTAGTAGTAGTCACCCTTTGTCAGACAAGCATTTTGGTCGTCGCCTATGGACTTCATAGATTATAGAAGTATGTACATTAGTATTAGTATTAAATTCAGCAGACTAGCATAACTTCTCTTATCCTTAACAACTTAATAATCATCGATTTAATTGTAAAAGTTAAATCAATATAGGGGAACTAAATTCAGATAAAGGGAATTATTGTATGTGAACTGTGAAATGTAAGATCGACGATTTTCCAAGTAGGGAGTACTCTTGTAAATTATATTTAGGTGTAGTAATATTGAACCCTAACTAATGTTTATTATTTAAATTATATTTAGGTCTAGTAATATTGAACCCTAACTAATGTTTATTATTTATTTCTTTATTGAAAAAACAACCCTTAGCTAATACCACAATACCAAAAGATATATTACCACCAAAACTTGTGTGCACGATCATTAATGGAAAAAAATGTTGATTAATATACCCTTTTTGATAGTCGGTGACACGTGATCATGTTTCATATATATAAAATGGGTGCACATAAATTTTCCCAATATTATATGCTTATGATCAATGATCACTTACCGCGCGCCTTACTGTATCATCTATGATATCATGTAAAACAAATACTTGTTCTCCTTTGTTCAAGTTACCTAAGCAATCCATAAAAAGAAACAGCACGGAAAAAAGAGAGAGGCCAAAGTCGACAAACAATTGGTCGTTTAAACCAAGCTAAACTTGATTTAGTGAATGAGAAGCTGAGAACTTGAAGGATGGTTAAATACCCAGCTCTCCTAATCTATTTTAAATTTTTAGTGCTCGATCGCCTATTGACCTAAGACTGACATCCATCTATGGTCATCCTTTGCCTAAAAAAAATGATCATCTACTCATCTTGACTCTTGAGGATGCTTAGCTTGGTCATTTGGTCCCCTCCTTGCATGCCTGCTTAGCTACGTCGAAAGCCTGATCTCCAACCTATTGATAAATGCATGCGTTCTCCTGTAGCCAACTACGTACCTTGCTAGTAATCAAGAATCATCCGAAAATTAAAATAAAAATAAAGCTAGAAACAAATTAATATAAATCATCCTTAGAAATTTGAGCTATATAGGATCTCTAATGGAGGTTTCTGCTAAATACAAAGGATAATTAATCGAGCAGCACTATAATGATGAACTACTCCCTCAATCTTCATACTCGATTTGTGTACACACAATTTTAGGCAGTGGTGTTTTATTTGTACTCCGTATAGTTG
This sequence comes from Pharnaceum exiguum, assembly GCA_900322385.1. Taxonomy (NCBI): domain Eukaryota; kingdom Viridiplantae; phylum Streptophyta; class Magnoliopsida; order Caryophyllales; family Molluginaceae; genus Pharnaceum; species Pharnaceum exiguum. The sequence goes on from ONZK01000382.1 coordinate 152,255, forward strand.
AGATTAATTCATAAACAATAGATTCAATATAAGCCACATAAAACTATCAATATAAGAGTAGACTTTTTTTTATATATATGGATAAAAAAGGAAAATTGTATTGTATTAAGCTAAATTAACAAAACTAAATTCTCTTAATCCAATTGGGTTCTACTAAACTGCATGTGAGAGTGAGACATAAAACATTTGGGGCTTCTATCATTTTTAACGTTGTATCACTTGTGGAAAATTGATTATTCCTACATCGTGCGGCCGCTCTGCCATTGCATGTATGGTCGTTGACTTTTGACCGAAAGGAGTTCTCTAAATCCAACTGGAAAGCACAAAAGTTGAAACAAATCGGCATGAAAATTAAGCCTGCCAGCAGTTATAAAGGCCAAATATTCTGCACTCGTGCATATGGTTGCATGCCCACATATATATGTACTGCTAGAGATTTTCGCCATGTACTCACTTCTTATATGTGCCCAGCCACAAAAATACTGCAAAAGTTGGAAAAGTCACCCTCATCACTTTTATGCTCGAATATGTTGGTCATTAAAAGAGTCTGCTTCTTTCACAAATGTTCTCATCTTGTGTCACGGGCATTCTGAGGAGAGAGTGAGCTGTCCAAGCCACTGAAAGTTTGCATCAGAATTCAGGCGTCACATACGTTGATAGCTTGAGATATTCTATCTTGTGAGTTGTGGCTTGTAAAATTGTGAGTTGTGCTCATTCCTTACAGGCTTGTATGATTTGACTTTGACTTAGGATGTATTTATCTCAATTTAATCTCTTACATTTTCAAAAGACTATCTAACCATCATAAATTCACAATACCTACCATCTTCCCTCCCCCAGCGGCCCAGCCTCCATTTGAACAAAGTTCAATTAGGAGTAATGTGCTTGCTTAATTATAGACCTCATGTAGCTTAATCAAACAGCCATTAGTGCAATTTCAGTAATCCTAGGCCCCAAATAAATGAAAAATGGTGCCCAGAAGGCCAGAATATATAACCACCACAAAGGTCGACGGACACAAACTTCTGCAATTTCAGCTTACCAACGACAGAGTCCCTCCTTTGCTCTGATTTCGTTCAAATCAACGCACCCAATTATTGTCAACAATCTCATAGCTCACTTAACCTTACTTCCATGCATATTATCCAAAACCGATCTTCATGCTCTCAAAGATTTTGCTCTGACTTGAGCAATCTTCATTTAACCTAACTTGCATGCATTGACGCATATTATATGCAATTTCAGAAGGACATTTACAGTACATTTGTATATTTGGGGGGGGGGGGGGGGGGGGGG
>ONZK01000387.1:0-25751 GCA_900322385.1 Pharnaceum exiguum
TCTGAGAACCAATTTCTTAAAAAAATCAAGAAACAAGGGTACAATATAGTATGTATTGGAAACTCTTCAACGGTACAAACGGAAAATTTAACACCGTTAGTCGTCGGACTGCTGCGGATACAAGGGTCCAAGTAGGGATTATTGGGGGCAATTTACGAAGTAGAGATTATTCCCGGATAATGGCCCCAAGTAGGGATTATTGTGGGTAAAAACCCCTTAATTATATAGTAGTCGACGGTTTATTAATATCGAGTCTCATATATAAAAACAGGTCACCCAATATTTTGTGTCTTTTCAAACAAGTTACCATCAAAATAAAGTGCCTAAAAATAACAAGTTGGACAAGGTCGGAGTCTAAGATTGTCAATTTGGCGTAGAAATTTCTTAACTTTGTACTTGAAGATCCGCACTCCCGCAAAAGAAACTGCTGACAGTGATCCCTGATCAGCTGGCCAGGTCTGCGATTCACAATAACAAAGAACATAGAAAAGGTAGCTAGGCGACTAAATCGATATTTCAGCGATCAAATTCAAAGGTTATTCGGCGTATCATTTTCTTCCGCAGAAACTCCGTATTTCTAAGCAAGAAACGTTTAAAGTAATTGACATCTCTGGTCTTAGTGGCACGACCATTCGAATCAACAATCTCAACTTCTTTTATCCCTTGTAGATAGTACTCTGAATCGTCTTCTGGCAGCAAGCAATGGTCCTTTACCAAATGATTGGGTAAATGGAACTCGAGCTGCACAACATAACTTCAAAATTATGGGATACATTGAACAACTAAGTAATGCACTACTAGCTTCCTTGTGGAATATTTATCACACATTGCAAATTGAACTGAATTATATGGAAGCGTATGTACAATACCTCATCTGGGTAAGTATCTGAGAAATCCAGCTTAAGTTTCGTCACTTTTGGAGAAATCTGAAGCATGGTTATGAATCCTGAGAGCTCATCTTTGTGGAGCTGTGTTTCCAGTATCAAGTACTCGCAGCTGATGGAAGGTAAGCTTACAATTCCTTCCAGATCCATTGACAAAACCTTTAAAATGTGACAGTATATAAGGTGATCCTTTGCAGATTACAGATTATTAGCAACAGTACATAACAGCTTATTATTAGCATGGAAAAAAAAAATACTACTGAAATTTTCTTTATGCAGATTGATTACCTTGAGGCACCAATTACTAATTCTGAGTATATTAGCATGACCAAGCTTCCTAAGAAGTTCAATCAACCAGTCTTGGTACTCTGCATAAACCTCCTTTATATCATCTTCGTCATAGTCATCATCATCGTCCCTAGTCATAATCACCTTGTTGGAAATGTAACCTAGCCATTTCTAATGACGATGGTACATCTAGTAATTGATACTTGATGTAGGAGAAGTCTCCTCCTAATGCTAAAAACTCTACATTGGGTGCACATATCTTTATCACCTTCTTACCATCATGGCCGTCACTGTAGTTTATTCCCAAACCAATCAAACTAGAGCTACAACTGACGTCAAAGGTGAAAAATCCCCAACAGTCCTTAATTTCCAAGTACATTAATGAAGGACTACCTCGCAAAATATTGTAAATCACATCCTCTTCTAGAACTGCATTCTTAATATTTAAGTCAGTAAGAGATTTCCAGTTCACTGATGAGGAGCCAGGTGCAATGTAACAGCCAGTTAACGACATGTTTTCAATTGTATCATTCGTGTAGAAGGGCCTGGGCAGCTTGTAAGGCCGCCGACGAGCAAAAAAAACGACGACCCTGAAAAATTAATTAAGAAAAAAGAAGGAAAACAGAAAACTATCTTCAAACTATTGCTTCTAGCCAGTGAAGAGTAAAGTTCAAATCAATAGCGTATAATTTACTAGGAAATACAAGGGTTAAACAATTAGAAGAACGTTGAATGTAATCAGAACTTTTTCATGAGATTAGTGCAGGCGTTAACGTCACATTTTGTAACTCCAATTGATTGACCAGGGATAAAAAAGAAGAAGAAGTGACCTTATGGGCATGTTTTCCCCAACTTTAATTTAGAAGAACTTCACTTCAGTTACTTTCGGTTCAGTTTAGCTCGTTTCTTTCAATCGTAAAAAGTTGTGACATCAATATCCATTTGTATTTCTTTGTATATCATTATAAAGGTCTCACTAATTAGTTTTATAAAAGTCAATTGGTCCAATATTGATATGATTTTACAAGTAAATGTGTGTCAAAACAATATGCACTTAACTTAGTTAAGTTGGGGAGAACATGTCCTATATCTTTGTTTCTATACCAATACAAGGTTGGTGCATTTTTTAGATTCAACTCATATATAAGATAACAAAATTTAAACCAACTGTAAAAAGAAACCTTTATTTTTATTAGAAGGGAAAAAACTTACGTTGGTAAAAAGGTTGAGGGAGAAGTCTTGGACGCCTTTTGTGAACGCCTTTTGAACCCATATGTCGACGTGACTTCGAAAATCCTCATCTTTATAGTCGAACATAGACACATGAAAGAAGGCAAGTTTGGGAGACCTATGCTGGTCGATTACTTTAGTGATCAATTCATCATAACGGTTCGGGAATAATTCAGCTGCATAATCTCGAAAATCGAGTACAGTAACCCAAGCTGGCAGGTCATTCCAACGCTTGGAAAATTTCTCCGGGAAATATTGACCTGAATAGTCGCGAAAATCGATCACAGTAACCCAAGTCCAAAGGTTATTCCAACGCTTGGAAAGAACACTCGTCCTCACAGCATCTTTGGTTATAAGGAGATTAAGAATTTTTTCTGCTATGATTGAGTCCGGCAAATCGCTCAGTCGATCCTTCGGCATGGCTGGAGAACTCCCGCGATTTTTTTGACCAGGATCTGGCTTGGAGTCCGTCGGTTGAGAGTTGGGACTATGTTAGATTGTTAGGCCACGTTTATAGGAGGAATGAGTACATCATAATCGCAGAACTGAGGATTCGGATACTCTTCATTCTCCTTTTTTTTTGAAGGGATACACCATACTCGTACGTTGATTAAAAAATAATCAAAGTTTTTAAAAAAAAATTAAAAAAACACAACCAAGAATAACAACAAGGCAAAATTGATAGGAATAATCCCAAGGTGGGGCCATTATCCCAATATAATCCCAAGTTGACATATTTCTCAGAATAATCCCAACTTGCCTGATATTTCACCCGAGCAAACTAATATAATGATGCCCGAAAAGATGTTTTCAGGTTAAAGATTGCATATATGGCAAAAGATTATTCAATTTCTTAAAGACCAAAATTTAAGGTATGTTTCAAGTAGTAATTTTTGAGCAGGCAGTCCAAAATGGACTCCTTTCCGTATGTCTTTACAGAGATACTCCGTAAATGTTAACGGGCTGTTTTAGGATGCCCTGGGTCAGTATTTGGAGCAATTATCCAAGACAGAAATGGACAGGTATAGGGCAGTTACAAATACCATATAAAAGTTAGGACCAAGCCATAGTCCGAACCATAAGGCCGCATAGTTTGGACTTGTTTTTTTGGTGCTTATAGTTTGGACTCTAGTTAGCAGTTTAGCACTACAACAAGTAGCAACAGAAGTCATTTCCGTTCTTGAATCAGATTGCTTGGAGCTTGCCAACTTGGAGTAATCACCAGTGAAGAGTTGAAGAACTTGAACAGAGGCAGTAATCACAGTCTTCGGTAGTTTTTTTAAAATTGGTTCTTACTTTGGTAGTTTATAACTTATAGTTGATTATAATTAAAAAAAAACTTAAGGTGATGATGATTACAATTAGTAAAACCCAGAAGATCAAAAAAGAAGGTTGGACGGTTGGTTACATTAAAGTAGCAGTTTGAAGGTTACATTGATTGCTTATCTTCTCATCTAAATGCCTCTGAATCTGATTGTATTGCCTATGGATTGATGGAGTTCCAGATAATATATACTGATTACCCCCTAGTAGACATTGTTACCACTTATTTTTGCAATCTTTCAGTTGTGGTAGTAATAATTAATCAAAAGTTCGACTCTAGTCTCTATAACTTTTTACTTGGTTGATACTTGATAGGTCTGCTATGCTGCCTATGCAGTAACCAGTAGATAGATCAATCCATGACGAATATCAAAAAAAAAAAAACCCCATGACAGTCAAATTTGAGGCTTTCCAAGAGACCAAGACAGATGCTGTATGCTCAAATCTGAACTTTTTTTGTTAGCCATAATTTTCTGGCCCGCATATTCTCCTGATTAACCCACATTTACATGAACTATCTCCTTCCACTAGTTAACCCCTCAGTCTGCTGATGTGACTGACAATACTTCCACTACAGTACTTCAAAGTGAAGAAAAAGATCAATAATTAACCGAACTTTTGTCATGTTCACTGCTTTTTCCGATCACACTGTTTATGTTACCTTTGTAAACCACATGACAGATTACTTATTCTATTCCTTATTAAAGTTTCCGACCTTATACTTTTCCACAATTTGTATGACAAAAAAAGAGAAGAACTTTTCCACAATTTTCGTCGCTTCACCTTTACAAATTACTCCTACAACATTATATAACCTAAAGTCCACACATACAAGGTTCGTCAATACATGCATTCTCAAAGTTGAAGAACCGTAATACAAGTCCTCCACTCTTCTTACAACAATGATCTCGAGTAGAAACAAGGCTTGGTTGTTACTCTTTGTGCTTTTAGCCTTCACAAGCTTAAGGTACTCATCCTCAAAGCAACAACATTTTCCACTCTTGGATTGGCATAAAGCAGATACCTCATCACCCTCCACGGGATTACTCCAAATGTTTGTGTTCCTAGGGGTAAGTCTTTCCTTCCTAGCTATGGCTGTTGCAGTCCCCATGGTGGTAGTGGCATGGATCGCAATAGTCGTATTACTAAGCTTCGCCGGCAAGACAGAGAAAGAGTTGATAGTAGATGGTAAAGAGCTAGCTGCCGAGCTTTTCAGAATTGTGTTTAGGGTCTTGATCAAGAATAATGCAAGTCTTCTGGCAGCTGGAACTTTTGCTGCCCTCTCTTGGAGCCTCCTAAGTAACTAGTAGCAGCAAATACAGATTAGCCTGTATATTACTATATTGTGACAAGATCTTACATAGATGGTGCTCGTATGAGTGCCTAGTAAACGCAACTAGCTTTAATTTAGCCTATTCTTTTCCTCTCCCTGTCAATAATCTCAGGGATAAATGTAAATCACTGATGAGTTTGTAATCTAGTGGAATCTGATAATAATAGTCAGGTTACTTGTAAATATTTATCCTTCTGCAACCCCAACCAGTTTGTGCTCGTTCAATCAAAGATAAACAGTGTAATCAATTGATCACTTACAGATCCTTTTCTTTCCTTTTTTTCTCTGAAGATGGTCAATCACAGACAGAGCTTCATGTTCTCATGATCCAATACTCAATAAAATGAACTGGAAAAAAAACAAACAAACAGTAAGCCAATTATGACATTTCTAATTTGTGAAAAGCTTCTACGTCAAATTGCAGTCCAAGCAGAATAATGATAATCGATTGATTGCTCCATACACGCTGACCCATCACTAGTCTAATATGGTGTGATCAGCTGAAAAATCATTTGTTTTTCCGTTTACTTTCTAGTGGATTTAAAAATAAATTTGGTGAACAGACTAATTTACATTTTGTTGTCACTTGTCAGAAGTTCAAAGCATTCAACACGCTGCACATTGCACATCAGTATTGACATCTGGTGATCTGGTCAAATTGGCCAAGAAGTAAATACCAGTAGATAGTCATTATCTCACTATCATACTATATCATCACATTTATTTTTTTGATAATTGGCATCATCTTACCGTATTTGTTATTCCTATTTGCTCTTATTTGTTTCTATATTACTCCTAGTGGCTAGTATCCTACATTTCTCCTACTACATTATCTAAGCAGATACATCATACATGTATATTATCTGTTATACAGTAGTATTATTTATGGTGGTCTATTTTAATTTATGGCCTACCTACTAAAAAAAAATACATGGACAGGGCAAATAGCACCATCAGTCATCAGATTTGCAGCACCAACCTGAAATTTAGGATCAGAAAATGAACCAGTACTAATACAACAGTGAAGTACAGAACTGAACATACAAACTCTGACAATCATCATCTTTTTATCAGAAACACAGACAAAATGAAGCTGATGATCATGATCACCACCTTAACCTTCATCTTCCTCACTACACTAACCCTCACCCAATCTCAACCTTACCACCTCCTCAACCGCAACCCCAAACGCAACCCGAACGAGCACTCCATTCTCTCCCCTCAACCAGAACCACAACCCCCACAGCCGCAACCACCCATATACCAACCACCACAACCACAACCACCCATTTACCAACCACCACAACCGCAACCACCCATTTACCAACCACCACAACCACAACCCCCACAACCGCAACCACCCATATACCAACCACCGCAACCACAACCGCAACCACCACAACCCCAACCACCAACACAACCACCACAACCCCCACCACCGCCACCACCCAAAGAATCCATCTCAGTAACCCCACCACTCCCCACCGCGGCCGCCACCCTCCCGCCACCACAATGCCAACTCTCACTCCTCTCCACCTCCTTCGCCAACACCTACGGCAAGCCGCCCGTCACCGTACCATACTCGCCGCCGCAGGACTGCCCTCCACCGTGGTCACTCGCCGTCCTCCACCTCTCCGGCGAAATCTCCGGTGACCAGTACGACCGTATCGCTGCCGTGTGGCTCGCCGGAGCTGAGCTGCTTCGTACCTCCACCCCCGAGCCTTCCGCTAACGGGACGTTCTGGAATGTTCGTAAGGATGTTACTAAATACTCTTCTCTAATGCAGATGTCTAATGTTTCCCTTTCTATGATGCTTGAGAATTTGGTCAATGATGTGTTTACTGGTGTTTATCATGTTAATCTTACTATGTTGTTTTATAAGCAGAATTATGGTGAGATGAGTTTGATTCAGAATAGGAAGTTAGGGTTAGGGTTTGGTGAGAGGGGTTTGGGTGAGGTTAAGGAAAAGCCGGCTGATTTGGTGATTCCGGTGGGGAGCGAAGAGGGGCAAAATGGGTATTGGTTTCGGATTGAGAGCGAAGGTAATGTAGGTTCGAGGATAGTTAAGATTCCGGTGAATGCTAGGAGAATTGTGCTAGAATTGTATGTTTCATTTCACGGAGATGATGAGTTTTGGTACTCGAATCCTCCGAGTAGCTATATTAAGGCGAATAATATCAGTACGACGAGAGGAAATGGTGCGTTTAGGGAGGTTTTCGTGAGGATTGATGGGAATGTGGTGGGTTCGGAAGTGCCTTTTCCGGTTGTTTTTACTGGTGGGATTAATCCGTTGTTTTGGGAGCCGGTTGTGGCGATTGGGGCGTTTGATTTGCCTACGTATGACTTCGAGTTGACGCCTTATTTGGGGTTGCTTTCAGATGGGGGGAGTCATAGTTTTGAGCTTGGAGTGACTAACGCGATTCAGTTTTGGTTGGTTGATGCGAACCTGCATGTTTGGCTGGATGAGAGATCGAGTAATGTTGTGGCGAGTATGGTTGTTTACCAGCCGCCTTCGGTTAAGGAGTCATGGGAATATGAGTACCAGCAGTTGGATGGTTCGTTTGAGGTTGAAGCTGAGAAAAAGAGTCGTTCTTCTGGGTGGGTTGTTTCTAGTTATGGTAACTTGACTACAAGTGTTGAGAAGAAGTATAAGTTCAAGAATTCGATTAAGTTTCAAAACTATGGTACATATAAGACTGTGAAGCAAGAGGTGAAGGTTGAGACTGAAGTGAAGGTGGTATCAGCTACAGGTTCACTGATTTCACAGAAGACTTTGAAGAGCAAGTATCCTCTTCACCTCATCACCTCAACTGTTGCACTCTTGGATAAGAAGAGCATGATGACAACTAACTTAACACATTCATTAGATGAAGAATTGAAGGAGAAGTCGCGCTTCGGAAAGTCAACTAGATCTCTCAAAAACAGTCAGGTTTCTGGAGGGTGGATGCTGGTGCAAGATCATTCAGTTTTATCAGGTGTGGCTGAAACTCAGCAAAACCTGAGCTACCGGAGTGATTCTGGCTGCTTTTCTCGGAGCGTGTATGTCAATGATTCAAGGATTGTTGGAGATAACACGACCACTGTATGCCCCAAGCACTTTCAGGAGGTCGTAAATGCTTTGTTTCATGTATTGGTTTACAACTGGTAATCTGGGTTCACTCTTGTTTTAAATCTTGAGGGCAAATCTCGAAGCTTTTGGCAAAGGGAAATTAGTCATTTCGCATTCAGTGCTAGTGGTGTTCCTATGTTTCTTGTTCTTCATTTCTTTGGGCTTCACTTCCTTGTAAAAGAGTTCTCCGTGCTAAAACTTGCACATTTTAAATGTACGCAACATTTGTTGTTCTTGGCAGTGGTCTCTTTTCAGTACTCCAATAAATCTTTCTCCACTGAATCCACCTATCAGTCAGTGGGAAGTTCTGCTCAATCGGTGTCCCATAATGGGTTCAGCATGTATAGTATACAGAGGAAAATAATTCTGCCAATCTATTTAGCCAAGTATACTATTGATGCTTGTAATCAGAGGTGGAATTTTGATGTAATCATGTACCTCTGCCATTTCTCATGGCCTGTTTTTTAGATGATCTCATGAGCGCCTTTAACGAGCTAATGTTCTTAATAAAAGTTCTATATATATATATATATATATATATAAGCCAAGTTAGCCAACCATTCACACCAAAAGGAATTAGGAACAAAAGATGTGCACTGCACTAGTACAAAACCTAGTTAAAACGAAGTACTTCCTCAACTTGTAACCTCAACAGAATTTAGAGTCACCACAGCCCCCTGAGAGATAGATTTTCCTTGCAAAATCTCAACAACCGAGTCATGACTGTAAGGTTGATCAACAAAATAGTTAGGTTTAGGTTCATACTCATACCGGCAATTGTCAAATCTCCTTCTGCGCTTGATACGACGACTAATTTTCATATGTTTCAAGGCAATAGCAGTTTCCAGCAGATACACAGCGAAGGCTACCTGTGTCTTATGCCCAAAAAAACCCGCCTATTTCAATTTCTTTAAGCTTCCAAAGTCCCAATGCATGTATTTGTCATGTGTGAACGTCTCATTTCTGCCCCGGTGACCCAATCAGCCTGCAAAGTGCCAACATCATGAAAAGTATGGTGACCCAATCAGCCTGCGAAGACAGATATGTGTTGAGTTTACTTCAAGAAATAAAATATTATTGTTCCTAGTATGTAGCAATACTTTAGAAATGTATTAATCGGTGGGCTATGCTTACCTTTTTTTATAAAAGAAAAAGAAAAAAATGTACAAAATTCCCCTAGTTTTTTTTCAGTTTGTACAAAACTTCCTTTAACTTTTATTTTTGTAAGAAAATCCCTTACATTATGTTTTTCTTTTTATTTAACTCCATTTGAGTAAAATGAAAATTTTATTCCGAAAATACCCCCACCCAGATTTTCTTTATGTTTTTCCTTTCTTTCTTCCTCCACTAGTTTCCCAACCTTCACCATCTAAATTCAACCTCACTCTCTCCCAACACTCACTCACTTTTGTTATTAAAAACCGCTTTCCATAACCCCATATATCCTACATAAATGGTAATTTTTTTGTTCACCTTTCCTAATTGTCTTATAGGGTGTCATTTATAGTGGTGGATTTGATAAATTAAAGTTTTTTATGGTTGTTTTATGGGATGGTGGTGATGGTGTAGGTGAATATTAGGTGGAAGATGAGGTGGAGAGAGAATGGTGTGAGTTAATTAAATAAAGAAAAGTTGGTAAATGAGGTAAAAATTAAAAAAAAAACCGATGGGGGGTATTCCTGGAATTAAATTTTGAAATCACTCAAATGGAGTTAATTAAAAAGAAAAACATAATATAAGGGATTTTCTTACAAAAATAAAAGTTAAAGGGAGTTTTGTATAAACTCAGGAAAAATTGGGGGAGTTTTGTACAATTTTTTCAAAAAAAAACTTTAGAAGTGTATTAGGTGGGTTTATTTTGTGTTGAGAAGTTATGGGATTAGTGAGGTCTCAGTGGCCTATTTTGTTGGTTTAGCTGGCTAATATTGAGGGAGTGATGGTTATGTTTCAAGCCTATATATACACAGGTCATTGTATGTTATTTATTTGTGCAATTAAAAGACGTTTTGCTGTTGTCAAATATTTCTTTACTGCTCCATTTTCTTCTCCCAATCCCTAACAAATTGGTATTAAGAGCTCCATGTTCGATTCTTAAGAGATTGAGAGCATGAAAAAAAGAAGAAGAAAAAAGAGAATGAGTGCTCAAAATTGTGTCAATATATAGTATGAAAACTTTTCATAGTATAAGGGTAAGTTTCAATGTTGAGGTGTGAGATATTAAACAATTTTAGAGATCAAAAAGATGATTTTAAGAGAGAAGATCAGTCACACAAAAAAAGTGCAAGTTTTTTTTTGGGGTGAGAAGTACACCATAGAGAAATGGAGAGATGTGCTCCAAAATTAATATGTGGGTTGGTGATTATGTGCATCAACAAGAATAGTGTTAGTGATGAGAAGTGCATCACAATGCACAAGTGAAGAGAAGGGCTTCACTACTTATGAAGAGATAGTCCTATGAAGATTGAAGCATGAATATTGAATATGAAGATCAAGAGATTTTGAAGTAAGGGGGTGTGTTGATTTTACTGCAAAAAATAAAACATTATTGTTCCTATCTAGTTTGTAGCAACACTTTAGAAGTGTATTACGTGAGTTTATTTTGTGTTGAGAACATGGGATTAGTGGGGTCTTAATGATCTATTTTGTAGGTTTAGTTGGCTAATATTGAGAGAGTGATGCAGTAGTTATGTTTCAAGCTTATATATACTAGGTCATTGTATGTTATTTTTGTGTGCAAGTAAAAGACGTTTTGTTGTCAAATAATATTTTCTTTACTGCTCTAGTTTGTTCTCCCAATCCCCAACAATATGGACTTAGTGATAGACCGGAATGGAGTACAATCCAAGTTATGGCAATATTTATGTTACCATGCATAAAATCAGTTAAGTGTAGAGTCCCTATTTAGAAAGTTGAAAGGGGACAAGGATACTAATTATGACGCCAAAAGAATCACAATACAGATTTATAATTCCCAACGTAGGCTTACAATCACTATAAGCTTCTGAAGGAAGGGACAGAACCTCAGAAAATGAAGGATGTTCAGAAATTCAAGTGGCATTGCATCACATATATGTCCAATAAATTTCTAAATGTTGTAGAAAGATGAACTGAATGGCAAACCAGGGAACAAGAAGAAAAAATCGTAACGAGGTGAGTAAAAGTAAAATTTCAAACAGAGAGATATAAGCTACATCGATGGAAGAAAAACAAAACTAATAAGTACATTTAAAAACTAACCAAGTCATGCTTAGAAGAAAGTTCCATATATTGAAGTTGCGGAACATGTCTCGCCAAATTGTCCCACACAGAAGTTCTCCACAAACTAATATTGAAAGTCACATTTCTCAAATTGGTTACTTTGGAGAACGAAAATCTAATCATTTCTATGGAAGGACATTCAAACATCATTAATTAGTTGATTAGCAGAAAGCTCAAGTTCGTGTAAGGGCTCTCTTCCATGTGGATGAATATGAAATGACATTTCTATAGTTAAATGTTTCAGCGGACTAAATGGTCCGTCTAAGCTAAACTAAGCAGGAAAAAATTACATAGACGGTCTCAATGTCTAAGATTCGAGCATGCCTTTAAAATGTGACGAATTGCAGTTAACACGATGATTCTTAAGGAATGAATGTTTCCATTCGTAATTTTGTGTTAATTATAGTTCATGCTTTTATGGTAGTTTATTTACATTTTCTTGACAAAGCCCAGTTAAGCTTGATTTATTTGGACGCATAATCAGATCTAGTATCAACAAACCAATAGACATTATCTTTACGCTCTAATATACATTTTTTTTTTTACTGATTAAACACATGTGTATGGAAAACCTTTTATCTTGTGCGTAATATATGATATATTACGTAAACTATATTATCGTATAATATATTATATATTACAATTCTTTTGTACTATTACGAAAAAGCTAAATAATGTGCAAGCATAGAGTAATGTAAAGACCTAATATTATTAGACCCAATAATCGATCTGATCTATCGTTAGAGTACGACACTGTAAGTAGTGGCGTAGCCAGGATTGTTAAGAGGACAAAAATTGTGTGAACCCGTTTCATATATGGGATTGGATATTAATGACCCCTTGTGTACAAAATAATGACTCCTCGATTACACAATATTTTTTTTGGAGATTACTGGTATAGTATTCATTCTCGTTTGTTTCAGTTTTGATTTGAAACAAGTCAGGAATCCAAGCCTTAAGCTAGCATGAGGATTTGAGGAGTAAGGTAATTGAAATGTTGCAAAATAAAATAAAGACACATCATTTCAATTGAAATGTGGTGCATCTAAACAAAACAGAAAAACGAGGCCCAAAGAACTCGATTTCAGACTAAATAAGATTAATTTATAATTTATTGGAATTCAGATGTGGGATGAATTTTCTAAACATACAGCAAAAAGAACAAAAAAAAATAAACTGCTGAACATGGAAGAGGAATTTCTCCGATCAAACCTCAGTCGAAAGTTAGAGAAAGCGTGTCCGGTGCATGGATTGGTACAACATTCATCACCCACAGTGGCTCATGTATGAGTGCACCAGCAAAACTGGAAAAAAAACACTGTTAAAAGTGAAATAGCATATGCCAACAGCCCTCCACATAAGTTATATAAGATTGTAGAATGCAAAATGTAATGGAGACAAATCATTTCAATTGAAATGTTAAGCCTTGTCTATTTCTATAATTTGAGAAAATTTTACAAAAGTTTTTCATCAAAAAAAGAGAAATTTTTACAAAAGTAACAAACTTTGTTGGGACTTTGTACAAAAATACGAAACCTTTTTTTGTACAAAGTTACCAAACTGAACACATTTCTTTTTAAATCGAAAACTTTTTCTAACTATTGAAAATTTTGGACCAAAATACCCTCACACGGTAGACCCTATTCATTCCTCTTCCCTCTTTTCCCCATATCCCTTTATTTTTCCTTCTTTTTCTCATCTTCCCCTTTTTGTTCTCACTCTCAATTCTCCTACAAATATTTAAGATTGTAGAATGCAATAATTAGACTCGTACTGCATAAAACATTTGAAATTTTGATGAAATAGTAGATAAGGATATAAATTTAGAATGTGTAGTAGTTTTATATATGTTACAAATGTAATACCGTGTGTTTTATGTGTCTTTATGATTGTCAAGTGTTCAAATGTTCCCTCACAAACTCACCTTTAGTCGAGAAGTATATGTACTAGCTAAGGGCATGCAACCTTTTTTTAATTAAAAGAATTCAGAGTGAGAAAGAAAAGGGGAAGAAGATCGAGCAATGAAAGTGAAAGACGGAAATGGGGAAAAGGGCCAGAAGATGTCTACCATTATGATGGTATTTTGGTCCAAAACTTTCTAAAATTATAAAAAATATCGATTTAAAAGAAATGTAAGCCGTTTGGTACATTTGTAAAAAAAATTAAAGTTTGATACTTTTATACAAAACCCAAGTATTTTTGCAAAATTTTCGCTTATAAGAATGAAAATTATGGTGGTTTTATTCAAAATTCAAGCAAAATATCCATAATGTTAATCGGACCCATCGAGACAAACTCTAGTAGAATAGTCATACAAGACATATGTCCTATCGTATGTGCTACTCCTACTCTATTCCTGGATTATGAACAGGAGAAAATAAACAAGAAACAAAATCATAAGCTGAATTAATTATATCTCCTCTTATTCTTTCAAGGTAAGATTACCCCCATGCGCCATGCTTAGATAAGTGAAGCCTTGTTAGGGATTGATGACTTTTAGTTACTTTGATTTTTTGGTTTTGAAATGGGTTTGGCCTGATAAAAATAGAGTTTTTTTTTTTGAGAATAAAATATTTGATCTTGTGTTTCTTTATTATTTTCAAGACAAGCAAAATTTTAACAAGTGCTTTTTTGGGTTTCAAAAATTGATATATAATTATAAGTGAAAAAGAATAAAAATTAGGAGTTCTCAACGATCACATACAACACCTAATACTTCTATATTTTGTTTAGTAATATATACTTCTATAATTTATTTCCTATTCTATGGTGGTAGAGATTTATTGATTCAAAGTGTTTTGTTTAGTATCCAGAAAGTCTCCCAGATTTTTGTGCTCCCAAAGAAGGTAGTGAACTAAATTGTGCAAGCTCACAGGGGGTTTTTATGGACATGGCAGTTATGTGATTCGAAGAGAGCTTTGATACATGGGAGAAGATATGTCAACCTATTTCTACAGGTGGACTAAATATCTTGAATATTGGGTTATTGAACTGCGGCTATCTGTCAACAACATTGGGCAATTGCAGAAAAGAAGGTTTCGATGTGGATTAGATGGGTGCATAACTACTACATTAGAGACCAAGATCTTAACAACTTAACTATTCCTGCAAATGCTAGTTGGGTGATGTGATCAAAAATTGGTTTACTGGAGTTGGAGTTAGTGATGTGATCAGTCTTTTGAAATCTTTTGTATAAAGAGGGAAGTTCAGTATTAATAAAGTTTATATGTATCTGGTCGCTCAGTTTCAAAAGCTGCCATGGAGAAACCTAATGTTCCGTGAAGGTCAACAAGGAGACCACAAGTTTATAATGTGGTTGGCCTTGCATGGAAGACTTAATACAACTGATAGAGTGCAAAAATGGGGGATACAAGTCGATCCTAGTTGTCATTTGTGTACTCTAGCGCCTACAGAGACATTGAAGCGTCTGTTTTTTTTATTGTACAGTTCACTGTATGGAGTATATTGCTCAATTGGATAGGGGCTAGAAGAACAATTGCAGAGTGGGATGCAAAGTCAGATTGAGGAAACACAAAGCTAGAAATGCCATACTTGGGACTTAACTTTCTGCAGTTGTGTATCAGCAAGTTTGGATTGAGAGAAATGCAGTTCGTTTTCAGAGTAAGAGTAGTACACCGCTTTCAGAGTAAGAGTAGTACACCGCCTGGCGTTTTGACTTGTAGATTGGTTCAAGCTAGAACTACACTGTCATGGCACTAAACGAAAAAGTGGAAAAAAGAATTAAAAACCTTAAATTTTTTACCCTTATTAGTATGTAAAACCTCCTTAATATAAAATTGAGTTGTAAAAAATGTCAACTTTGTACTTCATGGTTTTTGGGTGAGATGAAATGAAATTTTATTGACAAAAAAAAAAAGAAGATAAAATATACTCAGATTCTAATGCAAGTGTTGTTTTTTTGAATTGTAGATTAGAAGCCTTGTAGGTACTCCAAAAAAAAAAAACTCAAAATTATATCTCTATACACCGACCTTGTCCTTTTATCTACGGAATCAAAGAATGGAGAAAAAATGACTATCGTACACCCAAAAATGCCGCTAGTTATGCAACCTTCCCTTGTTCACCTTTGCACCTTGCCACCATTTGGCCGCCAGAAACGTTTCTGTCCAACAAGATATCGATCATTGTACATACTTACTGACCACTGAAGAGACCGGAAAATGGAGCCTACTTTGTCAAGCATCTCTTTAGAATCTTGTACCAAAATATATCCACCTGGTCTAACTATACGATCCATTTCAGCAGCCAACTCAATTGTGGTGCATCTGAACATAACAGAACAGAAAACCAGGTCATCCAGAGGTCCAAAGAACTCAATCTTAGACTTATTAAGATTAATTTATCAGAAGTGGGCTGAATTTCTAAACATACAGCATAAAGAAACCCAACATGAAACAGCTCATGGCTGCTCAGCTTTACCTTTTGGGCAGATTGCTGAACAGGGAAGACGAATGCAGCAGATCATAAGTTCTTGGATAAGTATTGAAGGGCTCACACCAATCATGATACACTCCGATCAAACCTCGGTCGAAAATTAGAGAAAGCCTGTCCGGTGCATGGATTGGTACAACATTCATCACCCACAGTGGCTCATGTATGAGTGCACCAGCAAAACTGCAAGAAAGCCACTGTTAAAAACTGAAAAAACATATTCCTATAGCCCCTGCATAGAAGTTATATAAATATAATTGTAGCAGTAGAGGGAAACTTTAAATACCCTCCAAGATCTGCTGTCATGTCCATCACATTGCGCACAGTTGTCCAGTTTATTCCAAGGCCATGCAAATAGACATCTGAGACAGTGGCAGACCACTTATTGGTGTCACTATTGAACAATTTTTCCACAGCTTGTGTTGATGGAAGGCTAAGAGGTTTAGTGGTAAGCCTATTAGGCCAGAGAGGAGGCCAATTAGAAGCTTCAGGCGAAGGCTTGGGAAGACAACGTTGCAGAGGTGTATACCTGTTACATGATAAAAACAGACATAGTAATCAAAGACATAACTTCCTCGCTCCTGAATATTATTGGCATAAACAGATTACAGCTGAGATTACCATGACGCATTTGTAGCCCCATTTTCACACATTGGTGGATCATTCTTTTCTCGCGACTCATAACAGGACATTGAGACAGGCTTCTGATACACTACAAGGCCGACCCCATTTGACACCATCGTCTTAGCCACCACTTTCCAGCACATGGATTTTGTCAAAGCTACCATAGCTGCAAACAAAGCATACAGCGTAATTACTAGCCTGCCAGATAAGCAGTTTCCTGTTTCTTGATGCGACAGTATTGTAATAGTAGTCAGGCGGTTAGAGTTGGTAAGAATAACTTCAGTTTAGAAGAGATGAACATACAGTTCCAAACAGCAACGTCTCTTTCATCATCACGATAGACTGGTGTGGCAGACCATATGAAGAAGCCTCCTGGGCGAAGTACTCTGTTGAGCTCCATTAAAGGTTTACCGCCTGCAATGATCAACCAAACATTAGATCCTTGACAAATACAAGTATGCCAGGACCAAATCATCTGATGGCTGGGAGGAAGGAGACAAAGATTCGAAAGTAAAATTCGTCGATAGCGAAACAAAAAGCAGATAACATGTGAGGATGATTGCAGGAACCGAAATCATCGAAGTCTCATTTGCTGCTTCATTTTGAACACATAGAATGATTAAAATTTACAAAAGGGATGAAAAATCACAGAAGCAACTTGCTAGGACTAATAGCAATGTGAGACATCGTGTAGCTACACAGCTCTGTATGCTACTATACTCCACCGTCACTGCTTCCTCCATTACAACAAGTTAGCTACCCTTAATTCTTATGGTATTATAGAGGCATAGAGCACACAGCACAGTAACAAAAAAAAAACAATAAAAAAACAGCTGACAATGAAAACACCAAACAGGCAAGATAGTTGTAGAAAGTACCATCTGCATCCCAATGAACTCTGCACCTGGCGCAGTGAATTAGATCAAAGACGTTATCAGGAAAAGTTAGCTGTTGAGTTCCAATCACAGAAAGGAAGGCGGGAATTCCACGTTCCAAAGCAAACTGGATTTGAGCTTCATGCTCATCTTTTGGGGCAAGTGACATTGTCATAACATCTCTATCTAACAAATGCCCTCCAAAGCTAGCAACACCACAACCAACATCCAAAACCACCCTAATGTTCTGCCCCCATTTGATATCAGGTATAGCCTGGATATGAACCAAATATGAGTCAGATTTAAGAATGTGCAGCCATAAAACATCAGTAGCATCGAAATAAACGAGGCAAATCTGCAGTGAGATCTGTACACTCACAAATTCCTCTCTCTGCTTTGTTTTTTATTGCTCGTTTTGTTGAAAAGCTAAGTTGGAAGATGAAGTGAATAGATAACAACCTCAAAGGTAAATCACCGTGTGTCCTAAACTTCTAATAAAACGAAGTTTGATTACTGAAGACTACTTTAAGGATAAAAAAGAATCTTATTGTCGTATAGATATGCTTTACCTGTTCAATAAACTGGATATAGTTCTTAACACCATCTTTAAACTGGGTTCCGCCACCAGGAAAAATAAAATAATTCCCTGACTTGACCACCCAATGCTGATCCTTCTTGTAGTCCACGAGCTTAGGGTGAGGGACATTGTCATACCAAACCTGCATCAACAAATGCCCAAACAAAAACTGAACTATGGAACACAAGATATTTCTTGACAAAAATTAATACTAAGATGAGGACTAGAATGGTATATAGGTGACATCAAGATGATTCACAGAACCAATTTGTCCATTAAGACTAAACAGTCAACTCACAGCAGGTAAATAAGAGAAAGCAGCGATTTCATTACCCCTGGAAGCAAACTTAACCCATTGATATTTCTGAAGTAAATTTACTTCTAAGTAGGCACCAGTCCGAAGATTATTCTAAGAGGCAGAGACTTACAAAACCAGTGGACTACAACCTATGGTAAATTGGTAATGAATCACAAACCGATGACATAGCTGCCTTTGCAATGTATCAGCTACCCAGATATTGCTTTTGGTCATATAACACCGTTATCCATTTTCTTTAATCCATTCTATCAAGGAAAAGAAAAAGCTTTCTGCAATCCATCACCCTCTCCCAAGTTAACATGATACCATACACTATACAGTGGTCCTTACTAACCTTAAACAATCTACGGTCTGCCATCCAATTTAGCAATTTCATCTCGTTTCTGCAACTCTATACTTTTAAATTAGAGGTTAGATACTCTAGATTACAAATTATTATCAATTGCCCTCTACTCAACTCCTGTCTTGGGATTTCAACTTTCTGGTTAAAAGCTCACTTCCTTCAGCACTAATGCATTTCACTACTTCAAAAGATCACATGAGCAAACCTAGAAAATTTCAACAAATCACCTTACATATAACCTATCCCACATATAACCCTCAGAACTATATTTAATCCAAATAGTCCAAGATCTGAGGCATCTTGAATAGCACATCATGAGTATCAACTAAGCATCATCTCTATGCTTAGAAATTCCAACTTTCTCATAGATACTAAACTTGATTAATTAACACACATGTAACACCAAATCCCAAGCACCTTTCACCAAACCACCCCCAACATGAAACACCAAATCCAAAGCACCTTCACCAAAGCCTACCTTTCTGACAAACTTTTCTGTTTGCAGACCAACTTTTGAATTACTACACGTTTCCAATGCAACTAACAAGACAACTAATTTGGAACACGGCTATATCATTTCAAGACTACATACTCATAACTACACCAACCATTGTCCCAAAAAAAAAAACACCAACAATCCAATGTGATCTCTTTTCCTATGTGATCCAACCTTGTGATAAAATTCACTCTATGAAATTAGAATGTAGATCAATAAACATCCTAAACCATACCCTTCTATCTCTTCATGAAGTTACAACAACTTATTTCATTTCCTTGTGTCAATTAAAAGAAAAACTCATTTCTAATTTGTAAAGGTATCTCACTTCCTAAGTGCCCTGTAAAAAATGGCAAAGCTGCAAAGGCCTTGTAGATACTAGGGTAACAACTAACAACTAACAAAAGCCATAACCATGATGTCATGAAAATGCACTAGATATGAAATCAACATTATAACAATTATATGCAAAACTTTGTATGAAATGAATTAGAAAGCCAACTAATAAAACAAAAAATAAGTCCCTAAAACACAATTTTTGCAATATAATAACTTTACATGACTATAGCCTTGTTTGTTTAACAATATAATATCTCTCAGCATATCTTGTCTTTTTCTCTCTCAAACAGCTAATTGTTAATTGTTGTATGCTTCTACTTTCTGCTAATTTTCCAAATAGGCCGATAAATAAACTAGTTTCACACAAGTATTCGCGAGACTAATAAGCTAATAACAACATTACATAATATACATACAACTAGTAATCTGGAAACAAGATCACTACTAACAACAAACAACTATCAATATCTTACCAAGAAGCAAAAGATTTCAACAACAAGCTAAGCTCACCATATCCCTACTTTGAGGCCAAAGAATAGGAGGCTTATACCCCTTAGGCAAAGAAACCAAACACTTAGTTCCCTTGGGGCAATGTCTCTCCCTATGTTCCATATGTCTTCTTGACTTAAGACTCTTGATCGCTTTCCAGTTATCCAAACAAGGTATATAATCAACACTAACACCACTACCTTTACATACGTCCCACTTTAGCCCTTTCACTAGCCCCTCATCAAAGGCTATCTCTTTTTTAGTGATCACCAATACAGGCGGGGGTGGCGGGGGTGGAGGGAGGTAGGGAGGAGTGAGAAAGTACTCCTCTGGCGTTGTCGTTGGTGGGTTTGTTGGGGAGGTAGAGACATCATTTGTTGTTGTTGTTGGCAAAGTTTCGTCGTGGCGAAGGAGGGTGAGAGAGGAGAAAGGAGAGGAAGAGAGGAGGAAGAGAGAAAGGGTTAAGAGGAGAAGGGAGAGTGCGAAGATGAATGGGTATTTTTTCTCGTTGAGAAGGTAAGATGATGTGATCGCCATTGATGGAGAGAGAGTGGAGTCGAAGAGGGGGAGAACAGGGGAATGAAGGTGAAAGAAAGAAAGAAAGGAAAGGAGGGAAGAAGGGAGGTTGGATGTTAGTTTGTTAAATTCGGTTATGAGTGTGCGTGCGGGTGTCAGATTATTATTGTCAGAAGGATCAGAAAAGGTTGCTACTGGGAGAGGAGTTAAGGGATGATTTTTATCATTGGACCTGTGTTTTGATTAGATTAGATTATTAACTAGATTCTTCATGTCATCTACGTTGATACGTTCCTTCCCACAATCCCCATTTCTTACGTAATTAATTTATTTTTAAAAAAAGACATTTGGTTAAGGATGATAGATCTTCATGGTTTCATATCATTTGACCAAGTTTTAATGGCAGCTAGTCGCTACCCGTCTTGAATATTTTAAGAATGTGTAATTGTGTCATTGTATGGGTGTGTCATTTTTTATTTTTTTGAGGTACTTGTCAGAAAAACTAATACATACATCTTGTTACGTTTTCTTTTTCCTATGAATCCTTGATACCATTTTGATCTACGAGTATAATTACCTTCAAGAAGTGAATTAAAGTTCGGTTAGGTAATGCTTCAACTTAGCAATACTGGTTTACTACAACTCGCTAGTGGCTAGTCATTATAGGCATAAGACATTCATCCGCAAAAGAACCCTGTAAATTGTTACCTGAGTAAAATGATATATAATCGTATTTGACAATGACTATTGTCAGATTTGTCACATTGAATTGGCATTAATGTGTGCTAGCGCACGTAATAAATACAGGAGCATGTGGTTCATTTTTCTGAATGTACACCAGGGAATTAATTATTCAGAGTGCAATTGTGCAAGTAAGGCTATGGGAAGTGACTAGAAGAAGGGCGAATTAAAGATTAGTACTTAGTACTAGAGATCAAATTGATCGGATGATTGACGAAAATGGAAGGAAAGTGAGTACATACTGTGTCACCCATTTCTATGAGATTTGCCTTCGATCCTCAAAAAGTTGTCTGGTGTGTGTCCCACTACTAACATGCATTGTTGATTTGTGGTAAATGCTCGACTGATTGATGTCTATTGATTGATGTCTACTGATTGATTGACTTTAGTCGTCAAATGTTTACAGGGAGCAAAATGAAGACAGACGCCCACCGTGGGGCTCGAACCCACGACCACAAGGTTAAGAGCCTTGCGCTCTACCAACTGAGCTAGACGGGCTTTGATACTTCATTTGATACACTTTCGATACTGTACTCTACACTTCTCTTTGGTTCCATTTTTTTGACTCTTAAATGTTGGGAGGATTTCGGTCTTCATCAGTATTTACTTCTTTTTTCATGTCTTCATTCATATTTGAACTTAACAGTTAACACCATGAATAAATCAAGTTGTTTTTCTTTTTTGATTCCCGTGAGGTTCCCTTACAAGCGTTTGGGAAAACATGTCAATGGTTCATGATCAAGGCAGTATGATCGTTTCGATATATGTAAACTTGATAAAGCCTTAAACCATTGAGCCAAACCAATCAAAACATGAAATCAGATTCAGTTTAACATCAGAACCCAAGGATCAGTTTGCACTTTGTACTCATCATCAATTACAATTTTTCATTTTCGTTACAAGACTGTACTGATTCGATATCAGCTATGATCGTCTAACACACAAACCCATTTTAACAATGGCGAATACTCAAAATATCAGAAATATGACCATATGACACTGACTGCCATATATCCTCGCAGTAAACATGGATTACATGGACATATCAGGCTAGTCTATCTTGTCAGCACTCAGGATTAATAACATCAAACTCGCTAAAACAAGTAAACAACAACATTCCAATTTCAGACAAAAAGAGCTGGCACTAACTTGTCACTGTGCATAGTGACTGACTGACTGCCTTCAATGTCAGTAAATCCGAAACTTAGATCAAATTCTCTACAGTCTCTGCCCTAACCAACATACACAAAGTCTTCTGACAAAATCAACCAATCCACCCCAAGAGTTAATGAGCACCCAACTCTTAGTCCTAGCATCAAGACCAGCCACAGTATATAATAGCAAATTCAACACCCGGGACCTTATCCAATAATTAGTTAACAGAGCCGAAGATCAAACTTGAGATGACTACGCCCTTGTGTTAAACTTGCAATTTGCCTATTCTCACCTGGTTGATCATTTTGTGCAATACAGAACAGCTGGAAACAAAATTCCAAACATCCATACGTTGGTAAACCAACACTCCAACAGCGCCACAAACAGTGACAAGCCAATGCTAACAAAGGTTACCCAACAAAACAATCGATGAAAACATAACTATTTCAAGTTTTAGCAATCCAGCACAAAGCTCATCCAAGGTTTCTTCCATAGAGTTGTGAATCAAAAGATGTAAATTCAGATACCGCAACATACTCGGACTTCCAAGTGTAACTTCAGGGTAAATGCATAGAGATATGGATACTGGATAACTCGAAATCTCTACAAACCTCACCTTTAAAAAAAGATAACTAAGCATATACCTGGGCACTATCAAGGCAATAAAAATCAAATAAAGCCTGTGAAGCGCCAGCTCTCATTCAATAGGTCAGAGAAGCTAACCTAGGCCACGATTTCATGTGTACAGATAAGAAAAAACAAAAAAGTAGGTAAACAGAGCGGAAACCAATAAACAGATTTCAGACAACAATATTTAAAGCATAATACCGGTAACATTCTATTACCTCCAATGTTAAAACTGCGCTCAAGTTCTCTATCGAACAAGATTACCCTAAGTCAACATACAAAAGTCTTCACAAAAAGATGCAACTCTTGAGATCAACAAAGCCACTCTTTAGGATTGATGCAAGCATCCAGCAACTTCCACTCTTCACTTCCTTCCTCAGGCTTGTGATCATACTCCCAACGAGCTGATAACGGAAGTGAAACCAGAATACTTTCTATCCTCCCCCCGGTCTTCAACCCAAACGTAGTCCCTCGATCATAAACCAAGTTAAACTCAACATACCTCCCCCTCCTCAGCCCCTGCCAGGCCTTATTCTGCTCGGTAAAAGGCATGTTCTTCCTCTTCTCAATAATGGGAATATATGCCGGGACAACAGAGTCAGCACATTCAGTAGCAAAATCTAGCAGCATTTCTTGATCGTACTCATTAAGGTCGTCAAAGAAAATCCCTCCCAGTCCTCGTCTCTCTCCCCTATGCTTAATGTAGAAGTAATCATCACACCATTTCTTAAACTTTGGATAGAACATGGGGTCAAACTTATCACAAGCATTTTTCTGTATCTGGTGGAAATGCTTCACATCCTCATCAAACAAATATGCGGGCGTCAAATCTGTCCCACCCCCAAACCACCACTTCCTCGGTGCCCCTGGAGCATCTGAAGGTGCATCAGTTTCAAAGTACCTGCAAAATGTCACAGCCAAAATGAAATGAGATTTTGCCAAAGCCACCAACATTAACCAAATCAAACAACAGTATAAACTCCGAAAAGCCAATCACAGAAATCAGACAGCAAAGAAACACCCACTGACATTTTAAGACCCTAAATGGTTCCAAACATTAAAGCCTAAAGTGTCCTGAAAAAAACATACTCCAGGGTGCAAATATTTGTGTGATACGGTTTGTGTGATACGGTTTCCTATGGTGCAAAAAAAGATACTCCAGGAGTATATCTTTCAAAAAAAGAAAAAAGAAAGAAAAACACAAATATTTGTGTGATACGGTTTCCTATGGTGCAACCACTTTATAAAGGCCTAAAGCCCTAAAGGTCACTAATGAGACAAAAATGCATTAGTGAAGATCACTAATAAGTGGTTGCACCTTTTCCAAGTTTCACAGAGAAAAATCAAAAAAAAAAAAGAAGGGTTTCATGGCAAGAGGCAGTGGTACAATGCATACTTCCAAACACAGAAATAAAACGCCAAGTATCCAATAGCCTTTACAAACTAGAATACAACTCTACCTTCACTACATGATATTTGTAGTTGCAGCCTTGCAGGACATATTCTAAAAAGAAAAGAGCAACAGTTTCATGTCAAGAGGCAGTGGTACAATGCATACTTCTAAACACAGAAATAAAATGCCAAAGTAGCCAATAACCTTTACAAACTACAACTATACCTTCACTACACATACTTGTAGCTTAGGACATATTTCTACTAACTATTTGAAAGAAAAAAAAGAGCAAACAAACAATTCAGATCAGAAAATGCAAAAGGAATATCGTGTACTTGGGTTGCGCTTAAAAATTATAAATCAGATAAAAATGGAAACATGTCCATCATCCCAATCTCATTCGATTAACTTGCAAATTGCAACTACAAAATGACCCATAAATTATTTGCATAAGGGCTTGCCTGGTGGCTGGTGTTATGAGGCCTTTTCAACAATTTGGTCAGAGCCTAAAATTGTACAACAAGTCTTTGGTACACCGGGTGTACCGGTACACCCTGTGGATTTATAACTAATTACAAAGGGACTGACTAATGGCATTAAAAATGTGACTAATGATAAATATAGTAATACTAGTTATAAATTCATAGGGTGTACCCGTACACCCGGTGTACCTATTTTGATTAAAAAACAATCATTTGATTTTGTTTCTTGCTCTCTCTTAGCAGCGGGAAAGGAATTGGAGAAAATTGTATCCCTTGAAATTATTTCTACCTAAAAACCAGTGATAGATTCAAGGCCCTCACCCCATTCGAAATCTTTTCCCAGATGCCCTTTCACTCTCTGCCCAACCCTTTATCCTCTTACGTCAACGTGTTTCTGCATTGTCCACTCATCAATACTGGTCATCAACTAATCATCATATAAAATCAAAAAAAAAAAACACTGTGATCAACCACACACTCGCTACTAATTCTATGAATCATCCTCAACCTATATCATGATACAGAATTATAGTCTGTAGGATTAAATGAAGAAAATAGAAGAATAAGCAATTAGGCGGGAAAATCAGTTAGGAAACAGTTAGATGTATTCTGTTAGCCAGCTGTAGCTTGTTAGCTGTAATTCATGATTGTCCAGCTTATATAGCTGAGTTGTAAACTGTATTCTTCATTCAATAACAAACATAAGCTCTTCTACATTCCACTCTCTCTCTATCTCTCAATTCTCTCTAATTTCCTTCTCTCATTTCTAGCAATTGAACAAGAACTACAACTGTACTATCACCCTTGCTGTTCAGTCTTGTTCTGGTAATTCTCGGATAATTCCTTTCCCTGAATTCACCATCATATCATCACCTCACCTCACTTTTCCCCTCATATA
>ONZK01000387.1:26185-46880 GCA_900322385.1 Pharnaceum exiguum
CCCCCCCCCCCCCCCCCCCCCCCACCCCTCCTTTCCAACTCACTTGAGTAAGCCGCCACTGTAGTACCCTTCAATCTCCCATTACACTCTCTCTAAACTATTTCCATTTTCATATACATCACTTCAAATCCCGAATTTCGCGACTTCATTCAAACATAACTCCTAATGGCCATTTTATCTCAGCTCAAACCAACTCAATCCATAAAAAGCAGAAACAATAACTTCACCCAAAAAAAGGAAAAGAAAAGCAATGTGATCATTATTATCATTATACCTATAATTGAAGTGAACAGTGGGAGCAAAGGGGTTCTTGGGGTGCAAAACGGAGCTAATCCCCGCCGCAAAGAACGGGACCGGACCCGGCTTCTGATCCGACGGCAAGGCAGTAGCAGCACGGTACGCCTCAGGGGGCATAACACCGTAAACAACCGACACATTCACACCGGCCTTCTCGAAAACAGCGCCGTCCTGCAAGACACGGCTAATACCACCCCCACCGCCGGGACGTGTCCACGCGTCCTCTTTGAAAGTGCCGTGTCCGTCAGCGGACTGGATAGCGGCGCAGACCTCGTCCTGGACACGGCGGATCATGGCCTCGAAGCGGGAGCGGATGGAGGGGTGTGGGGAGGTGATGGGGGCGTCGGTGGGGCGGAGGAGCGTGGAGGGCGCGTGGGGGGTTGGGGTTTCTTTTTCTATTGAGACTGCGCGTGGGGGTTGGGAGGAGAGGGTGTGTTTGAGGGAGATGGGAAGGGGTTTGGGGGAAGGGTAGAATTGGAAAGTGTGTTTGGGAGAAGGGGTGAAATGGGAATTTAGTGTGAGGGAGAGTGGGGTGGAGAGGGTGGTCGTGGGAGGCATGGTGGGGAAATGAGGGGAGGGGTAATTGGGTAATTGTATAGGGGTCTGAGATTAGAAGAAGAGCATTTGGGATTTGAGGGGAGAGAGTGGAGTAGAGGGGAGTGAATTGTGGTGGTGAGAGGGAGAGGTAGAAGAGGAGGATTTGGGCGAAGATGAAAATGATGATAAAAGGGGGGGTCAGGACTCGGGATTGGATAGACAGATTGTGTTATTTACAGAAAGCTACAAAACCCAGGTTCCGTTCCGCTACTGATTTGCTGTTACTCTTTTAATTTACAGTTACTACCAGTAAGTAATCGTTTTTCTTTTCTGTCTTTTTCTTTTTTTTTTCTTTTTTAAAGATTCTTTTTTTATGGAACTTTTTTTTTAAGATTGATTTAATCTTCTACTGATTTATTTTTTTAATATATAAAGATGCATCCATAGGGATTAATTCATTTTAATGTTTTTTTGTTGATTATCGATCACCCAAGTTAATTCATTTCAATGCATGAAAAATTGTGCAAACACGTTTTATATATGATATGGGGTTATCAATGACCACCGATGAGTAATTAATCAACATTTTCTATTATTAAAATGACCTCCTCTACATGAAATTGGTTTACACAAGTTTTGTGATTTCAATATGGTTAATTAAGAAATCATGACAAGCCATCAATCCATATGACCGCCTACGTAGTGTTGTGGCTTTACGTGAGTACACTTGATATCTAAGGACCTATTCTCTACCACTTCTAAAATCTTAAGGTAAGTTAAATTGAGATTATGTTGTTTCTTTTGATCGTAAGAAGATGACACCAATATCAATTTATAATTCATTGTACATTATTAGAAAGGTCCACTAAGTAGTTTCATAAAACCTCAATATTAATAAGGTTTTAATAAGTAATTGTGTGTCAAGACTCAAGACAGATAAGCAAAAAGTTCAATTAAATAAAGTTTAGTTCAAAATAACATGCCCTAAATCATCTAATGATACTATTAGTCTAGAAAACAAATTGTGTGAATGCGTTTCATATATGAGACTGGATAAGAGAGATCATTAATATTTACCCGAGGATCATTACTACCCAGACTTATATATATAGAACGGGTTCACACAATTTTTTTATGATTAGTCTATGACTATGAGGTCGACGATGGGTAAAGGCCTAATTTGACTCTTGTTCATGAGCGACTTCTTCCCTACTTATAGAACACATGGCAAAAAATTCTGATTCCTTGAGAATTTTTCTTAAACGTAAACCTTTGGTGAGAAGACTTCTAAATTTCGCTTTACCGATTACAAGCAAGTAAGGTATACGGGTTTCAATGGGCAGTTTTTCAATTGAAGGAATCCTCTTGACCTTGTTTGGTACAAATTATTAATTAAGGCTACACCACCAGTCATTCGCTTATTCGCACAACAAAAAAGATCTTAAACAAGAACGTTGATTAATAGCAATTGTTTGGAGCCTTGGCATTTGGCAATGACTCTGTCAGTGCTCTTTCTCCTGCTACCTAACATGTCAAGGTGCAAGCACACAATTTTATAACTACAAAGCGCGCAATCTTGCCCACGGATTTGATCGTGCGCTAGTGCGTAACTGACTAACTGGACTGCGTTCTACTGTACATAATTAGTTTATGCCCTTGGTAAGTTGGTATTGGACCACTAAGTCTTACCCATATGCTATTCTTTGATACTCGTATATGACTGCATGAGTGACGAATGCTGATCTGACGATTGACTTTGTAAGAGTACCATTGCCTTGTTGCAAAGTTGAAGTATTCTTTGCAATATG
The DNA here is from genome assembly GCA_900322385.1 of Pharnaceum exiguum. NCBI lineage: Eukaryota > Viridiplantae > Streptophyta > Magnoliopsida > Caryophyllales > Molluginaceae > Pharnaceum > Pharnaceum exiguum. Next base: position 28,828 of record ONZK01000387.1, read on the forward strand.
ATTTCCTCAAACTATTGGTGACATGTTGTTCCGGTGCCTGTTATTAACTTATCGTAGACGTCCTTCTATTCCCTGAAATGAACAACACTCAAGTAATTTCTCAAAGTGCCAATGTATAATGACGTAAATATACAATCAAATGATTAATCATACATATTTGTCTCAGGGTTTGAGATCCATCACATTGCGAATTTATCCATTTACTAAAGGTGAACAACTTTAATATAACTTAAATTCTAACTGTTGAATACGAGTATGATGTATGCCGATTGATGCCTACCAGAAAAATTCTACTATATACAAATTGATATATGTTAAAAGAAATGGTACTCCGTACATCTTCACTTTGCTTTTTTATATGATAAAAACAAAATGCAAGCTTCTTAATTTCTTTATTTGTGACCATTCTCTCATCATAAAGAGCATCTCCAATGCAAGTATCATTTTCACAGATGCTTCGAAGATAGAGATTGTAATTAAAATGTTAGCACTCTTTAAGCATTTTTTGTTTCAATGCAAAATTGTATAAATTGGTATTAAAATGGTTTCACTAACCAATCAAATAATTTTCTTTTTTATTTTAATTAAATAGCACCATCTAGGCACGTGACTAAAAGTGCACCGATGCTATACTCTAAGAGACACCAAATTTCATGCATCAAATTAGCCACATTTACCATCTCAATCCAAAATCATTTACAAACAAACAAATTGTTTCAAGTTTTATGTTCACCAAGAACCGAGGTTAATTTGGTGACTAAATGGTTCAAATCCAACTTACAATTATCAAATCGATTGACAAAGCAAATATTATAAGAATGGTAGAAACAGTCAAAGAAGACATCTTGTCTCATACTCTCATAGTCTCATTACATCAATGGTTAATCAATTATTAGATCAATAAACTCTCCAAAATACCATGCTAGTTGTATGATCCTAGACATTTATAACTTCTACAAAACTAGACCAACACCCACAAAAGCAATCAATTCACTGCCAATGCCATAATAATAACTCTTTATCAATTTGACTACAATTTCCCACGTTTCACACTCACCTTTATGAACACCAGAAACAAATAAACAAACAAAAGAAAAAACAAAAAAATACAGTCTGAAATTCCTCCCGTTGGATCTTGCTGATACCCGGAGAGATCAGATCACATCACTCAGTCAGTCTTTGCTTTGCTTTGCTGGGGCTCTCAGGAGAGAGAGAGGGAGAGAGAGTGCCATCCACCACCCTTCAGAGAACATCAAACAAGAACAAAAAAACTCCCTAACTGTCTGCCCATTTTCTTCATATCATCATATATCATTCATTCACTTCACTCTTTCTTATCTGCCCAACTGACTGACACACACACACATACAGACACACACAACCTCTCATATAGTCTCCTGTATGTGTGTATGTGTGTTCCACTCTCTCTCTTCTCATCTCACACAACTGGCATTTTCCCCTTAAACCCACTAACCATTAGCACCATCATTACCCTTTGATCTGCAACATTTCTCCAAAATCTGGACCTACCCAGCCACCCAGGTGGGTTTTTTCGATAAAGATTCAATCTTTGTTTGAAAATCATGCTTTGCTTGTAGATTTAGATAACCCCTTTTGATATTTTGGTCTGATGTTCAGTGAATGTTAAGTTTTGCATTGTTTTTTGGTTATTGTGATATAAGGTCATTGCCGACATAGTGATTTGATATGGACATTGATTGTAATGTCAATATGTGATGATGATGATGATGATGATTATGTTTGGGGTGAAATATAAAAGATACCCACTTTGGAATTTGTGAGTTTTGGCTTGTTAGTGAGGAGATTATGTCAAAATAGTCACATTGTGAAGGGAAGTTTGTGGGAATATCTGGGTTATTTTTGTTTGTTTTGAGGTTGATTTTTATGAGGTCTAAGTGGATCAGTAGTTGGTAGTTATTTACTTATTTTCCCTTTTCTTTTGCTGTTAGTTTTATCCTGGAAGTATTGTGCCTAGGAAGAAGGTTATCAGCAGGAAAAAATAAATAATTCAGTGTTAATAGGGGTTTATTTAAGTGTAGTCATTGAAGAGAGTTGCTGAAACAATTTTATGGTTTGATTGTTTTGTTTTATAAAGCTCTGAGTTTGTAAGCAATAAGTCAATAACTTTGAGAAACTTATTAGGGAATGTGCATTTCTTGTGCTTCATCAATTTGTGTTATATGATTGATTTCACAGTCCTTGACAAATTACTGGGAAGCTGCTGTTAGCGTGTTCGGGAACGGAAAATATTTATGCTTGTTCTCTTTTGAATTTCCCTAAATCTTTATGTCTATTGTTGCCTCTTTGCAGTTTAGGGTTTACTGCTATAGTGCTATATACTAAGACAGATAGAGAGAAAGGAATAGAGAACTGAAAATTATAGGTCAACAGTTTGCCAGTAGTATAAATCTTGTTGAAGTTTACTTCTCTAGGAGATTACACCTGCTTTCTTTAATGTTGGATTTCAGGTCCTCACATGTGGTTTGCGACTAATGTTTTCTTACATTCTTCTGTTCACAGGATTTGTTGAAGTGGCACTGACTGTTGCAGATCAGTGGTTCCTCTTAAAATAAATCATAACATACGTTTCGGAGGCTAGGAAACTCTTAACTTTCATGGGGGAGTAACAGATGGGGGTTCCTAACTTTTGAGGACGAAACTATGTTTAGCAGAATCTCAAAATTTTTGACTTCTGTAGCAAGTCGTTCATCCATGCGGCATTCTTCTTCCATCCCTTACATGCAGGCTGGATTGTCGCCTCCAAATGGTGCCGACCATGAGGCTGGTTTTGGCAGTCCTGGACAGACGAACAACTTGCGAACGTCTTCATCATTACAAGATTTTTCTCAATATCACCATTTAAATCCTGAAGAAAGTGATTCCAGTGCTGGGAACGATGCTTTCAATGCTAAGCATTCCCATCTGTTCCGTCGAGAGATTTCAAGCCCTAGTTTTTCAAAGGAAAAAGTACCTCATAGTACCCGATTTCTCAGGAGAAAATGGATAAGAATGCTGATGAGCGTTGTTTGTCTGGTTTTGTTTGGTTTTCTTGTTTTCATGCTAGGTAGCTTTTTGTATACTTTATGGTCTGGTGGTGCTTCCAAGTACTATGTTGTACTTGATTGTGGGAGTACTGGGACTCGGGTTTACATTTATCAGGCTTCTGTGGCTCATAAGAAAAATGGTAATCTCCCCATTGTTCTGAGATCATATTCAGAAGGATTCAGAAAGCCAAAGGGTCAGAGTGGGCGTGCTTATAATCGGATGGAGACTGAGCCTGGGCTTGATAAATTGGTGCGCAACTCTACTGGACTTAAGGCTGCAATAAAGCCTCTCCTGCGATGGGCTGGAAAGCAGATCCCAGCAAGTTCACATAAGACTACTTCTCTTTTTCTTTATGCTACTGCTGGGGTCCGTAGGCTGCCTGCTCCAGACTCAGAGTGGATTCTTAATCATGCCTGGTCCATTCTGAAACGTTCCCCTTTCTTATGTCAAAGGGAATGGATCAAGATTATCAGTGGCATGGAGGAGGCGTACTATGGATGGATTGCTCTTAATTATGAAACAGGAGTTTTGGGAGCCATCCCGAAGAAGGCTACTTTCGGTGCTCTTGATTTAGGTGGTTCATCTCTGCAAGTAACTTTTGAGAGCAAAGAACCTGTCCTTAACAAAACCAACTTGAATCTCAGCATTGGACCTGTGAACCATCATCTCAGTGCATATTCTCTCTCTGGATATGGTTTAAATGATGCCTTTGACAAATCTGTTGTTCATCTTCTCAGAGGAATGCCAAAAGTAAGTAAAGAAGATCTAACTCTGGGCAAGATAGAGATAAAGCATCCTTGCTTGCACCCTGGGTATCGAAGTCAATATACCTGTTCTCAGTGTGCGTCCGTAAACCAAGAGGCTGGGAGCCCTCGATATGGAGACAAAATTGTCAATAAAGGAGGAAAGGCTGGAGTACCTGTTTGGCTTATTGGTGCCCCGAACTGGGCAGAGTGTAATTCCCTTGCTAAGGTTGCTGTTAATTTGTCTGAATGGTCAGATCTGAGCCCTGGAATTGATTGTGATGTGCAACCCTGTGCTCTGTCTGATGACCACCCTCACCCCCAGGGCCAATTTTATGCGATGTCTGGTTTCTTTGTTGTGTATCGGTTTTTCAACTTGACAGCAGAAGCAACACTTGATGATGTGTTGGAGAAGGGACACCAATTTTGTGAGAAAGCGTGGGATGTTGCATATAACAGTGTTCCACCCCAACCCTTTATTGAGCAATACTGCTTCAGGGCACCTTACATAGTTAAGCTGTTGAGGGAGGGCTTGCACATAACTGAGAGTCAAATTGTAATTGGTTCTGGTGGTACTACTTGGACACAAGGGGTTGCCCTGGTTGAAGCTGGCAAGGCATTTGCTACGAGAAAAGAACTGCATACTTTCGAATTGTTCCAAATGAAGATAGATCCAGTTATTCTTTTTGCTATTTTGTTGATATCGTCATTTTTACTGGTTTGCGCACTGTCTTGCGTGGGTAATTGCATGCCCAGATACTTCCGGAGAACAAATCTTCCTCTTTTCAGGCATAATAGTGCGCCAGTTCTCAATGCTGCTTCCCCTTTCCGTTTCCAGCGCTGGAGCCCTATAAGTTCGGGTAAGATTTCCGAACTCTTGTTTGAAGTGATTGATGAATGACAATAAATTTTACCGTAGATGTCGAATTTAGCCTAGTATGTTTGTTCCTCTCTGGATGTTTAAACCATTTGACTAGCTTCAGAGCTGTTGCCCCGGCTAAATATGATGCCATGCTCCATCTAATTTTGGGTTTAGGTGAACTAAAAAGTACAGCTAATACATTTTCATCTCTGTTTCCTTTTTCTTTTCTTCTCCCCTTGGATATAGTTTTAATTTCAGTAGATTGTATCAATTGGCACATAATTCTGCCTTGTAATGTACGGAGTTAATATTACCTTATTACAGGAATGGCTGGTTGCTGCTGCTCAGTGTGTGCTTGGAGCAATTTGCATATGATAGTCCATAGATTTTGCTTGCTAACTTTCTAGTCACTTTTTGTTTCACTGAGTAACAATTTGGTTTTCAGGGGATGGACGGGTGAAGATGCCACTCAGTCCAACAACTTTTGCTGATCAAGAGAGGCCATTTAGCCCCGGGCCGTGGTTAGGTGCTAGCAGCATTCAGCTCACAGATTCGTCCTTGTATCCTGCGTCCAGTGGTGTATCACACAGTTTTTCTTCAGGTAGTTTAGGCCAAATGCCATTTGACAATAGTGGCATGGGATCTGTATGGAGTCCTCACAGAGGTCAGATGAGACTTCAAAGCAGACGATCACAATCCCGGGAAGACCTGAACTCTTCTGTGGGTGATGCACATTTGGTGAAGGTTTAGGCACTCCATGAATCCCTGGTATTATTCTATTACTCAGTTTTAATCTGTTTAACTTATCTAGGTAATTAAATTACCCAAAGTTTTCTATCAAAAAAATAAATTACCCCAAGTTTAGAATATAGGTAGAGTTATTTTACATTACCCGAGCTACTTTAAGGAAAACAAGCCCTTTGTTTCGCCCTAAGGATCAGCAATTGTGGTAATTCTCTGAACTTTGATATAATGTTGTCAAGTTGGTCCCAAAACTTTTTTGTGCGTGTCAAGAACCAGTAATTTACCACCATGAAGGCTTGAGTTCACCCGGTCCAGTGCCGACGAAGTTGAAAGAATTATCTCCATCTTTCAGCTTTAGGTGATTATGGACTATAACAAAAGGGCTAAGAATACCTTCCGGTACTTCTTATTTTCATTGAAGTTGCGGGAAGTCAATACTTCTGTGCAACAATGTATTTAGGGTCAATCTCGGAAACAACCTCATTGTTTTCTTAAACATGGGTAAGGTTGCGTACATCCTGACCCCCGAGCACCCCCATTGAATGGCGATTACACTCGGTTGTTATTGTTGAAGGCTTAGAGCTCACCCTCTTAGTGTTATAAACTTTTGTTTATCATAAGTCTCATTGCCAGTCTTAGGTTGGGATCAATGAGAGTTGTGTGGTAGGCCTGTGACACATAACCTAGTCACATCTCCTTGGCACGAACCAAAATTGGCATGTATGTTTGTGTGTGTGTGTGTTTGTGTGCGCGTGTGGTGTAATTTCCCTTGGGTCTTTACTAGCTGACCTCAAATGGATTTGGGACTAATGCTTTGGAGAGGTGAGGGCTTAAACTAACCAGTGAATGAGATGAGAGAGTGAAGAACCCTACTTTGTTTTTAGAACTCTTGTTCATATCCATACATATTGCTTATTCCCTATTATTAGCAGATCATTCATTGAGATTCATTTTTGCAGAGTATTTCTCCAAATCAATTGCCTGCAAATGGTGTTTGTGACCGCAGCTGTAACTAACCTCACGTTAACCGGAAAGACACCTTCATAAAGGCACACGACTCTGTGATAGGACAAGCGACTTTGTGCTACAGTCACTATGGAGCATCAAGGATCACACAATGAAGAGGTGAAACCGGTACATCACCCAATGGCTTCCACTAGGGGGACATGAGACAGAAGTGGCGAATATGATCGGTCTTTGCGTTTCTGATCTGCTAACATCCATCTTCCGAGTCTGTTATAGTAATTTTTTATTCAATGGAGGTTGACCATGCAGGTCGCCAACCGAATTTTGTTGCACTGATGAGTGATCGCTGATGTTAACTGATTGGACAGATGATTCTTGTGATCGGACAGCAGTAAATACAGATATAAATATATACTCACTTCGTTACCAGAATGTCAGAGCACGTAATTTTCATATGCAGTAGATAATTGTATTCCTTCAGCTCTCCATGAAGTACGTTTAATGTGTTATTATACACAAATCTCGTTAGCCTTCTTGCAGGACTTAGATCGTGACTGTATGAAGTAGGCATGTAATATGTGGAGATTCTGTTGCTAGATAAGCACATTAAAAATGTCATCTATCAGTGCAAGATGCTGGATTACAGTTTTGAAGCAACATATACCATTTTTTTTAAGGAACATGTACTAAAGTTGAGATCATCAAAGGGGAAATCCAATAATGACAGTGATATGACCTGGATTGATTATGGTAGTGGAGCTGAAACTTCTATCACAAATACCGATCGACTAGTGTTGAACTGAACAAATGCAAACATAAAACGAAAAACGTGTATACCTATCTTTTAACTTCTGTTAATTTCTACTGAAACAAAATACACGATTAGGCAGCTGCCAGACACCCAAGAAATTAGTCACTTACAGAATCGAACATTTGGACATTAAATCAGAACATTACAAAAAAGGGCAGTAAAGAGGCAACTACATCTATTTTCCATCAGTTAAGCTACCAACCGGAGAGCCCGAAGAGCATTTCTCTGAATCCGCATGAGCAGAGTGGTCAGGTGGAAAAACGACCAAATCTCCTGGCTGGAAATGAAGGAGTGACTACTCAGTATGAAGGGTCTAATGATAAGTACACTTGAAAGCACTCAGTCTCCTTTTCTAGGGGGAATTATAAATCAACCCCATGAGATTGTGTATCACTGCTCTGTGGGGAGAACATCCAACTAAAGATCGATGAGAACTTACTGGACGCAGGTTTCTGGACCTCCTGTACAGTGCAGATAGCATTGTAGTCATCTTTCAAGTGAGGTTTGAGTATCCTTTCCTGAAAGTTAACACAGCCAATCATATCAAAATGCGAGATAATAATAATCCAAATATTAGAACGGATGTGAATGGAAGCAGCAGTCACCTTGAAAACCTCGAAAGGACAAAAATCAGAGTTATCACAACCCTGTTGACAAGGCACATAAAACGAAAAATAGGTCATTTGAGATAGAAAACTGCAACCTATGAAGCTAGTCAAGACTAGAGTCACAAAATCATCATGTGATCAATTCTTTTCCAAAACGTTACTGTAATTAGCTTATCTCCAAGTTCCATAATTAATTAGTTACCCTATTAATGATGGCTGTTACTCATTTATAAACAACCATCAACCAATTGCAAATGATTCAGTTTATGTGCGAGGTCATGATCATGGGCCTGTGCAGCAAAGTTAAAGCTTACCAGTAAACTCTCTCGAAAAAGGAAAAAGAAAAGAAAGGTTACCGGTAAAGGAACTGGATGTTCGTTGTGCAGTACATGCACATAATACTTGCTTGATTTTTGGGCGGGACAACTATAAAGTGCAAGCATATTGTTCCCTCCAAATGGAGCCACAACACTACCCCTCCAGGTTCGCTTCTTCGGAGGCTTTGCAGGAAGCTCTAAGGGTTCTTCTCTTTGAATGCGCTTATACCCTGTAACGTGGACAGACTATGCTAATCATGTCTCTGCCAAGATAATCTTAGAGCTAATAAGAATATAAATTCCGTGGCAGAGGAAGCATACTTACCAGATCCTTCCAGAAACAGGCCAAGAAGACATGAGAATGGAACTATAGTCTCAGCATGGGCAAATCGAAGCCTAGCCTTTTCATAACTTCCACTTGGGAGTGCTTCTGCAAGACAGTTAAGACTTCAATGAGCTAAGTTGTGGCTCTTAAAACATCATTTAGCTTGAATGCAAGGGCAGTGCAATTAATTTCATTTGAAATACCCGTTTCATGTTTAATAAACCACACAAAACACTTGGTAAATTACATCACATATTCACATATAATAGTTTGGGAAGAGATTGCAGAATACGGATATGATTAGTCTATCATTCTTCCTCAAAACAGAAAACAATTCAGACAAAGTTAGACAGCAAGCCAACTTAGATAAGCATTTTGAATCAAAGAATACCAAAATTTACACATTTGATCAACTGTGGAAATTAGTGACCAGGATATGATTTGTTAAAGGAGCTGGCATGTACGCCCCAGAACAAGGGTAAAAGTGGTAGGATGGAAGGATGAATAGGTGCACGACTCAAACACAAACATGAGAATGATCAAAAGGAGAACCTCTTTTGTGCTACGCAGAATGACTAATTTGATACTTCAAAGTTCACACAAATAAAAAAAATCAAAAGCATCACACCAAACCCAACATAGCACCTACAATAATAAGGTTTGGAGAAGGACCCCGTCATAGATGGGATTTACGGCCAATCTCCAGTCTACTACATTGACCCCCCTCCCCCCAACCACCACCCCAGAAAAGAAAAAAATCCTTCCTTCCACATCCTTAGTCCAAAAATCACTCGGGTCGGCAAGCAAGGATCAACGGGATCCACACGCATACCCACATGGCCACATCCCTTTTTTTGTCCATGCCAGATGTGACTAGGCTTTATGTGTTAGCTGTCACTAACCTACCACGACTGCACATGCCCCTGTGGGCTGTGGCCAACTATATGGCTACAAAGCACATCCCAGTTTTGAATTCTCTCACTAGCCCGTGCTGCATCCTTCTTGAAGGTGCCATGTCGGATCTGATCTTGCACCCCTATCTGTACTGGTACTTGGCCAAAATTAACGTGACCGGGTAACTTAGGTCAGTTAGGAAGGACCAAACGAGATACAACGGAGTACAAGATACTTACCCATACACGCATACGCACACACATCACACACGAGAAAACCCACACACACAATCACATACACAACAAACACACCCACCCAAAAGGAGCAGGCGTGCATGCAATAGCCAATGACACCCTTCAAGGGAAATCCTTAACTTGAATCCTCTCGTATCAACATCTCCTATCTCTATATATATAAAGAAAAACCGCATCCAGAAAGTGATATAACGTGAGGGGTGGTTGTCTTTCTATTCAACCTAGCAACAGTTTTTAATTATCAGGGTATCAACAATTAAAGTGATGAAAGATTAGTTGTCTTTCTATTCAACCTAGCAAGACTTCTTAATTACACAGAAAGAGAAACACATACAAGTTTATCAGTGGCTGAGAATGACCGAGTAATATGGTTTCCTTTTCAAGAACAATTCACAGGAGAAGAGTCTTTTTTAGTGATTGCACTTGCCAAAGTTGGGATCTAAACCTTTGTCACAAATCAAGAAATGGCACAAGTTGATAAGACAAAAACAAATTGGTGCAAGCGTAATGCTAATGGCACAATAATTACGAGTACCTTCATTAGCCTTAATAGCAAGCTCCATCGCATCAACTACATCTTTCAGCAAAGGCAGCCCCATGCGGTAGTTCACGGATTTTCCATATCCTTTCAGCACAAACCCCTCCAAATCATCCGTCCACTCTAGCATTGCAACCTGAGCAGTAAACACAATATCCATAAATATTAGACAGAAAAGCACCCGAAACAACCTCTCTGTCCTTTTCGACAAAGGAGAAAGGTACCATCATATTGTACCCCGAGAACCCCATGGAATCAGGATTACAAAGGGTAGCAAGCCAGATATCTTTCAATCAACAATACCAACACGATACACGATAGACCAGTGCACTAGTGCAGTAATGTTATCCTTTGCAGCTGTTGCAGACTTTTAAATTTTTTCTAACGAACTATTATGTGTGAGCAAGCAATCAAGCATGACCCATCAGCAACATGACCCATCAGCAACAGTGCAACAGCATACATATCATTCTCAAAATTCGATATTTTTCAGACATAGAGCACTCTTGTATTTTAGGTGGCATTGCTTTCACAAATACTCTATGTGTCATTCAGATAATAACATCATGGATAATGAGGAATAAAATGTAACAAATTTCACATGCATAATTCGAGTTTGGCAAACCTCAGTTGGATTAAAAAGACCACAAGCTTGATCAGTGATGTCAAGTAATGATGCTTCCTGCCATTACAAAAGTAGTAAGTCAATCATTTGCATGCTTTAGCTCCCACAAATCTGAAGGAACAACATCTTACTCATGAAAAACATAAACAAACTAGTGAACTACAACCAACCTGCTTGCACAAGAACCAGAGGGAAGAGCTATCTTGCCGGGTGAAATTCAGTCCGTAGCGTTTGGACAAGGCGATAGAAATCTCATCAAATATAGGTTCCTTCAGCTTCTCGACTGCAGGCTCCTCATTTTTCCTATAATGCTAAATAAGCATGAAGGACAACAGAACAAGGTCAAAAACAACTGAAACTTCAAAGGTAGAATATCCCACGTCTAATCTTTCAAACCAAAAAAAAATGATCGGCAAATTGGAATATCTACGCCTACGGCAATTCCAGCAGAAGTATGTGAAGGTTATATTTTAAAAAAGATAGAGAAGTGATCAACAACCTCAGTGTCAAGTGAAACCGAAAGTCATAATAGAAACTCTTAAAACCATCACAAACATTTCCTTGAATCGCGAAATCTGTTAACAATATTTTCAATACTTGGATTCAACCGACAATCATAACATTTTCAAGTATTTTGAGCTTAACTAGGTTCAAACCAGCTGACAGAGTGCCAACAGCCATGATGCCAACAGTTTGCATAAGCATGAATCCACATGAACATAATAAGCAACACGGAAATGGGACAATATAGTCGTGATGAATACTACTCCTAGACAAAAAATAACTGATTTCAAGTTTGAAAGTCATTTTCTATGCAGTCCACTAACACCAGAGTTATCGTTTACAACTGACCCCTAATTTGAATCCATGGTGCTACTCTACAATAACTAAGAAGCGTAGAAGAAACACTATCAAGTATTAACGGATACATTGTAGTACAGTACATCATAATCAAATTCGATTGTTAGCTTATCAGCTTATTCAAAATTGTATGATTCCTATATAAATATGTTTTAGCTGAATATTACTAGGTAAACAAAATACACCCACCTTATAATTTTGGCAGGTATCGAAAAACCTCAGCAGCATGTCACTTGCACGACTTTCAGTAGTAACCGCAAAAGCCCGATGCTTTCCAGGTCCAAGGCTTCCTCTCCCACTGAACAGCCCCATTGCAAATGCCACAGCACTGGCAGATGCTCTTGGAACCTATGCCATTTAAACAAGAAAGCAACAAAAAAAAAAGGCAGGAACATTAGCTCGCATTAAGGAAAATACAAAGCCAAAACTTCTAATGAGGAGTTTAGTTTACAACCAACTTCTACCTGAGTTGCTTTGATGGCATATACATCAGGGTGATACTCATCAGAGAACAATTTCGGAAATTGTTCTCTGACTCTAGTTCCAAGATCATACAGCTCGCTTTCCCCCTTTTCGATCAATTCTCCGCCTTTGAGTTTCCCTTGCCATGGAGATGTCCACCCATCAAGCCAAGCAGGCACTTTCTCCAAAGATATCTTCTTTTCTTTAGCATCGGCTATGAGCGCTTGCAGTGACACTGCCAACCTTTCTAGCTCCCTCATTCGCTTCTTAGTAGGCGCTCTTGTTCCATGCCTAGCCTGTTAGCTTCCAAATATCAATGAATCACACTGAAGTAACTGAACATTACATCCTTAAAATCACGCTAACCTTAGGAACAATTAGTATTGAATACTACTCCATATGTTCATATTTGATTTTACACTATCTCCACTTTCTAAATTGAGCACTAGAACTACTTTCTCTTCCCATTTGACCCTTCATGAGGGACTAGGTAGGTTTACTTTTGAGCGTATCTAGGTCAATATAGAAATTTTCGATATTTTTTCAGTGGACAATTAAACTTGGACAGAGGGAGTACCGCTTTTTAACCATGTAAACAAAATGCCGGGGCCAGAACCAGTCAAGCATAAAAACAATGTTCGGGTGAGGTAGAACCCCGCCGGGGTTTGGCCGACAATTAAAGACATATGGACAAAGTGATAGATGATTGCTAAATGACTTAAATGATAAGCAACAAAAACATGATCATTTTAGATTCCTATATTCGAACATTCCAAAACAACATCACAATCCAAATTGAAAGCTAATTTACCAAACACATCAGCGATAATTACTTAACTACCTTAATCACCCACCATATTGAAATCCACATTATACTACGGAAGTCAAAAGTTAACTAACTATCTGAAAACCTTTCAATAAATCCAACGGTGCCAAATCAAAACTGTTTAAGTTAAAGGAAAAATAAAATTGAAAGTGGCAAAAAGAAAAGAAAAGATTAATTACCACAAGGTTAAGATGAATAGGCGTACAACCATCGGGAATCTTGGCCGGTACATAGGAATTATCATCCGTAATATCCTTCACCGCACCATACCTTTATTTTCAAATATAAACAATTAAAATCACGATTCTAAAGATAACAGCTTAGAAATTAGCAACGACATAAAGGTGAGGAAAGTAGGAGAGAGAAAAGACCTGGTGACAGTGGAGAGGTGCTGGCGGACGTCGAAAGGTTGTTGATGATGATCAACGGAGGCGAGAGAGTGAGAGGAGAGAGAGAGGAGTAGAAAGAAGAGGAGACCCAACATGGCTTGGGAGATAAAAATGACGACTAATATTCTTTTTATATTTAGATTTGTGTTTGATGCTCTCATGTGTTCATTTTTCCAGTGACTTGTTTTGTTTTCTTCTCTCGGTGGTTTTTGTGTTGTTGTAATAGGAGAAGCAAAGGTAGCGCGGGGATTTTTATTTATAGAGCGTTGGAGTGTCGACGGGGAGATTGGAGAATGGGACGGGTGGCCGGGTTGGCTTCGGTTTTTGAGGAAAAGAAATGCGAGTTTTTGGAGGAAGGGAGGAGTGATGAGGAGTGTTGACGCATAGGGGGACGACGTGTGGCAATGAACAAATCTTGTGCTTTTCTTTCGAGTTTTTTTTTTTTTTTTTTAAATAATAGAAGAACAATAACTTGTTTTCAAAAAAATTAGTTCAGTTTGATTATGTTTTAATTTAGTTCAAATCAAACCTTTTGATAGTAAAATGTTGTGATTCTCAAGTACGAAATAATTTATTTTTAAAAAACGCTATTGTGAATAGGTAAGGGCATGTGCAATACAAGCAACTTTGCGTCAGATTGTTTTCTAATTACACATAATAATATAAAAAAGTCACTCTATATTTATTTTTCATTTTTGTACTAAATGGTAAGCACTACATATCAACTTTATTTTGGGTCCTTAGCAATAAGATCATTAATATTTGTGAGCTTTCATTTTTTTGTTTTATTCAAAAATGTGAAACAATAATGGTAAGAGGATGAAAACTAATGACACATATGAATAGAACACCCTCCAAGCTAAGCATGCCATTGCACTTGTCATGATAAAAGTGTGAGTTACAGTTAATTTAGTTATTGGATTTGTAGTTTTGAAACTAATAACATAGAAATTTCTGTATGCATTTCATATATGATATTGAGTTACTAATGACCACCGAGAGGTCATTAATCAATCTTTTCCGTTATTAGTGATCGCTTTTTCTCTTGTAGCCATAATGCTCAAATTGTTAACATACAACATAATTGTAGATGTTGTCCACATGTGTATTAGGAGAAAATTTTATCAAACAAAGATTATTGATAATTTTAAAAATTTACCTTACAATCATCTAATTTCATCTTTAAAAGTTAAAAAATAAACAGGAAAATATATGTATTTACTCGAGTGTTGTCATCATTCACATTGTAAAAAAGACCATTACATTCTATTTCTTGTAACCAAAGTTGATCACAAAATGTAGGGTGAACAATAATACATGTAAAACTTACTCATTTCGTTCATTATTAATGAATGTTACATAATTACATTCATATTTAAATAGTCTTATGCTAATCTAAAGACTCACCCCTTGGCTATATTATACTGAATTAAAATTCCCTAAAATTTAATAATAAAAATTGAGTTGAAGTGCACTCGATTGAGCAATTTCAAGTAGAAGAAAAATAAGACATTTTTATGTGATGAGTTAGAGTTAGATAGTCAACGTAAACAACTAAACACCAACTAATTAAACACCGACGCATCAATCAATCAAAATTTTTCCCTTCAAATTCCCTTTTTTTTCTTTCTTCCCCTGTTGTAAATTTAAAATACTCGGCCAGTACACAGTCTGGCCTCTCGCCCTCTTACCTGCTCACTCTGTCTCTTTCAGTACATACATCAAATTCCACTCCTCTCTCTCCCCTCTCATTTTGTCTCTCCGGCGAACTTCTCTACCGCCAATAATACTTCAGATCTCACTGCCGCAATTAACGAATTCAATTTAATCGAAATACGCCACCCAACCCAAAAGGGGTAAGCAATTACAAAAGCCCCTCCTCTTTACATTTTCTCTGCTCTTTCTATAATTGATTAATTTCTTGCTCACATTTTTGCTCATGTCGTTGACTATTTGACTTTATTTGTCAAATTGACCTCGAGTTGACCAACCCAAACCCCCCAATTAAAACTCTTTACAATCTATCTATCTAATTAAGTTGTAACAATAATTTTCATTTTGCCTCAAATAAAGAAATCTTTTTTTTATTTATCCTTAAATTTCTTTGTTGTTGCAGTGGCATTAGTTTTGTTTTACAAGAATGAGAAATGTGAGCGAGGCCCACGGATTTTGGGGCGTGGTGACGAGAAAAGCGAAAGCGATTCTGGAAGATGATGTTGAAGATGAACATGAACACACTAGAGTTCCAAGAGCAGCAGCTTATCCGCAGCAGCAGCAGCGTCAAGCTAGTGCTTCTACATGGGAGCAGGTGACAAACCAAACCCTCATTCGATTGTGGTTTCTAACTTTCTATATTTGGAAGTAGATATGGTTTTTTGCTTACTGTTTTGTTGCAATTTTTTAGGATCGCGGTGGACAGACTAAGCCGGAGAAAGTGATACGGAAGGGATTTGGTGCTATTGCTTCTAAGCTTAATTCTATTGGTAGTGCCTTGGAGGTGAGCTTCCTGAGACGTAACTGGCGATTGATTTGTCGTGGTGACATGTCTTTAATTTACTTGCTAACCCCTTACACGAGAACTACGATTGGCAGTTACTATTGCACAATGAACAGCCATTTGTAGCTTGCGCAGAATAAGCGTGTGCAAACCCTACATTGTTGACCAAAAGAAGAAAATTCTGTATTTGTGGTGTCAAAATCATGACCATTTCGAATGGTTGTGGTGCCTTTTAAGATTTTGTCTACCTTTCTATGTTAGAAGAAGATATACGATTCTGCTAAAAGTGTCTACATGGGTACATAATTAAGTGTAGCTCCCGGAAATTATTAGGACATTGTAAGACTAAAAGGACGCACCCAATGTCCATATCAATGTTTCACGGGTTCTTGAGATAAAAGAGTCCATGTAAAATTCTATCTTCATCTGTCTTAAATGAGTCCTTGAGGAACTCCGGAGTGATCTATTCTTTTCTTCACTAAATTTTCCAAGTTCTTCAGGGTGCTTTTTTCTATTCATGCATATTAATAGTTATTTTCTTCTGTTGTTTAGGAAGGTTTAAACCTTGTGGAGAACCGTACTGCTGATATTTTTCAAGAAACTCGGAATCGGAGATTAAGTGTCAGAACAAAGGCTACTAGTGACTTGAGTAAGCAACCAATGGATGTCAGATATGCTGGTGAACCAGTTGCAGAATCGAACAATACTGTGCCACAAAGTGATTTGGACATCCAACTGCAGGCATCTCGCGACGTAAGGTTGCAATTTTATGATCATTGGGCCATATTTTATACTCACAACTTTTATAGGATTAATCACTCCAGCTTCTTGTCAAACTTTGCTCTGACATATTTGATTTAGTCATTGAGTAGAATTTACTTGTGGATCTAGGAACTTGTAATCAAAATGGGTAAATATTCTTCCACTACTTTTTAGTGAAGTTGCGGGAAGTAGGCTTCAGTGTAACAATGCATTTAGGGTCGTTCTCAGAAACAGCTTCCCTGCTTAAAAGCAGCAGAAATGTTGCGTACATCTTGACCCTAGCACTCCCATTGAATGAGGATTATACTAGGTTGATGTTGTTGTTGTTGCTAGGAACTCGTAATCGACTTGTCTCTCAGCATATCTATGACACTGTCTTTGAGCCGTCGACCTTCAACACATCACACCTATTCAACCTACTCTTACTGGAAAGCTTATCTTAGCCCAAAGCTCTTTCCTATCCTTAGCATGAGATCTGTGGAGTTGCGGGGTAACCCAAATCCTTACTCTTGGGAGGGACACTTGTACTTCTAAGCTCTATTCTTTGTCACAGGATCAGTCTTCTGGATTCAGGCAGTGTGATGTGTGTAGTCCTTTCGTTTTTCAGTTTTCCTTGATGCTGTGGTGATTCTTTCTATCTTGTGCTAATGTGTGTCATGGGTTTCTCACCCACGGGCTGACTCCCCACCTTCCACCCCTTGTGTTATTGTGCTCAGTTTTTTTTTTTTTTTTATACCAGATCATTTGGTTGATATTAGATGTCTCTGTTATGTGACTAATTTGAGCAGCCATTTGGTTATGTAATTGGGTAGTAGATCTGTGTTTCCATTTCCTTATGCCATGTGGTTTTTGCTGAATTCTAAGATAGCAGTTGCCCGTGATTTCTTCTTACTCTGTCCAGAACAATATGCACTTACCATTGCCATACCTCAGGTCGCGATGGCTATGGCTGCGAAAACGAAACTACTTTTGAGAGAGCTAAAGACGGTAAAGGCTGACCTTGCTTTTGCCAAGGAGCGCTGTGCTCAGCTTGAGGAAGAGAATAGGATGCTTCGAGAAAGTATGGAGAATGGAGACAACCCAGAAGATGATGATTTGGTCTGCGCGGTTTTCTTTATCTTCTTTTTTATAAACAATTCTGCTTCTTTTACAGGCTCTTTGTTTGTAGCTGAGATTAGTCCCTTTTTTATGTGTGTTTTTTCCCTCCAGGTACGGCTTCAATTGGAAACCCTTTTGGCTGAGAAGGCTCGGCTAGCTCAGGAGAATGCCTTCTATGCTCGAGAAAATCGTTTTTTACGTGAGGTTGTGGAGTACCATCAGTTGACCATGCAGGACGTTGTTTACTTGAACGAGAGGAGCGCAGAAATAACAGAAGTTTACCCTGCCAGGGTTCCCAGTTTTACCAATCTTAACAGTATGGACACTTCTCCATCTCTGTCGCCTTCTTTCCGTTCATCTGATTTTGTAAAAAGAACATGACATTCGGGTAGTGGACCTCTTGTG
>ONZK01000387.1:47336-61337 GCA_900322385.1 Pharnaceum exiguum
GGGGAATTGGAAAAACCAGCATGTTAGTTCCGATTGTTAGTTCTGTAAATGTCATACAACAGAGAGCCTCCTCATGGAAAGTTGGAAACCATGGTGGCTGCTTTCTCTATTTATATGCATGCGGCTCTTTAATTAGTTTGTGATGCAAGAACATTCACTACATAATTACACGAAGCAAAAGAAAAAGGAATATTTGATATACTAGACAGTAATATATTCAGGAAGGCCAATTCCTATACCAACCCGCCCACGCAGAGACCAAACCACTAATCCCCAACGTGACCGCATGGCAGCAAAACGGGTTGGGCTCAATTTCTGCCAAAGCAATAATCAAATCTGCAACGTTAGCTGCCACAGCCATTAACCTCATCACCCTATCAGCACGTATCTTCTTAACATTTTCTTGAACTTCCGCGTCTTTTTTCTCTCCATTTTTCAAACACTCCAGGAGCTTTATTTCTCTTTTCAGCTCTTGGCGCATGATGATGAAGTCCGCAATGATGAAAAACACGTAACCAACTGACTCACCGAAGGCTGATATGAAGCTCATTTTCTTAGCTAACTTAGCATCCAGGACACCAATCCTTGACAACCAAAGAAAGTGGTCAAAGAAGAAATATACCATTTCCCCAGAATTGCCTAGGAGAGCTAGGGTCCGGAAACCAGCATTCGGGCCAGGATTCCTCCGGAGGCCGTTGAGTCCTGTTAGAAACCGACCGCTCCGAAAAGCCTTTCGGCTAAGGCCTGACGCAACCTCGCATAACTTGGCTCGATGGGCTAGGTCAGGCTGGTTCGACTCGGTGTGCCAATGAACAAGCTTGGAGACGTATTGGAAGGTCTTGACTAGCTTGTCTATGCCATCTCTCTTGGCTAAGAAGATTACTAGCTTGTCCAGGGTGTCGTTGCTCATGGTTTTTGAAGGTCTAGTCAGAAAGGTTACCTAAGTTTTTTGTGATTTAAGGTGGAGAAGATGGAGTGTGTTGGAGGATTCGCCTATGGGCTTGTGTGTGAGCATAGTGTAGGAAGTAAGGCAATAGGAGAGCCACAAAGTAATTATTTTATGGATATTGGATAATATCTGGAAAATGAGTGATGTTCACATAATCACATAGAGAAAAATGTTTGGACCTCAATATGCGTTTTATCGCTGCCATACGGTTTTTGGAATTTTTGGTGTATATTTTGATTATGATTGGATGATGACTGTATGTTTATCGTGTACTTACGCATTCGTAGGTTTTGTCTTCATATTGGAAAATGGGTATACTTGATTTTGTTGGATAGCAACAAGCCTAGAACGAAGACTTGGAAGTTGGAACTAAATTGAAAATGGAAGGCTGTGAAATATAAAATGAAAAATAAGATGAAAACTTTAGAGATTAATCCAATGAGAACACAATTGGTGATTGCTTTCAAGACATAGAACAAAGAAATGATATTAGAAAAGTATGAAGGATGGATATTGCTTCAAGCAATAAAACGAAGAAAATGATTTGGTCACTTCTTTCGATTGAAAAGTCAACCCACTCTTATGCAGAGTTTTTTTTTGGAACACACACTTATATTGTTTCGTCAACATGCAATCCCCAAATGAGAAGTTAAACATAAAAGGTTACAGTTTTTTTTTAATGGTCTTTTTTTAGTCTGGTTGGAGTAAAATATATGAAGCCTCAGAACAACAGCCAAGTTGGCAGGTGGAGCTCCCTGATAGTTTTACTCATTGCGTTGAGAACATCAGAGAACATGCTCATCTTGATGTCAAAAAAAAAAAATTCAATCAATATGCGATTTTACTCATTTGACATACAGGGGAAGGTAACAAAGTGTTTTGGCTCCAACTTCCACTTCAAAAAAAATTTAGTTGCAACATAGGCCTAACACTAACAGTATACACAGATGTCGACTATAAATATATGCCTAAAGCTTTCAAAACTGTTCATCTTTGGAAGGGCACTTGTCAGTTTTGTACCAAATAATTGTTTGAGGGAAATTGAGTATTACATTCATTCATTCAAAACGGAGAGTATAAGTTTGGACAAAATCATGTACTCATCCTTGCAGCGCAGGTGTGGTGGCAAACTGTCAAGGCTCGCTGACTAACTGCAACCATGGGTCCTTTCAGATTCGAATTTTGGAACCATGACCAACTCGCCACACCATATCTTCAAGAAGTAGAGCTTTTGATCCCCATACACTTCTCCAATCTGGGGCGAGGACCAAAACAGTAGCCTAGAACATCAGTCTTAGCATCAGAGTTGGCCTTGAAAACTTGCTCAACAAGAGAAGTATCATTGTATGCCAGCCTTCAAATCTGCTTAGCAAGGAGCACCAAATTGAAAACTTCAAAACGAAATCCCAAACCTCCAAGCCACTTAGGTTCACATATATAATCTGAAGATTTCCAGTGTATGGAGCCCCCATCAAAACCGAGCAAACAGAAAAGCGGGGTTCATCAATCAGAGTGATAGCCTGGTAGGTAACTTGATTCCCAACGCAACCTCTTTTAGGAGAAGTTATTTTCTTGCACTCGAACGAAGTTATCCTTCCAACCTTGGAGCTTTCCCAGATAGGAAGCTAAACACCCTCTTGCCAGTACTCACAAAAGAACTGGGTAGACCAAGGTACTTTTCATATTTAGTCCCGATGAAACAGGGGAAAAGATTTCTTAAGTTTGCTTATCGAGAAAACAGAATAGAGACTAATCAGAGAAGGCAGCCTCCAAACTGTCCATGCGTATGTATGAGACGATAAGCAATTAGCATTAAGGTAATACCTGCATATCAACTGGGACAGATATGCTAGTCACCTATCTTTCATAAAAAGACGGACCAATTCTAGGATACGATGATAGTGGTAGAAGAGGGAGGAATGTTCTCCCTCGAGCCCGTCTCTAGTTCTCCTATTTCCCCCTGATAGGTTGTTACACGGGCTTCCGCCAACAACAAGATCAAATCCCCCAAACATGCAGATCCAGTTATGCACCATGCCAATGTCCACCTTCTGCACATCTTTGACATGGATGAGATTCCCTGTCTGGCCACTCTCTTCCCACCAATCTTTCAGAACTTGATGACAAACAGGTGATATCTCCACAGATACTACATTCTTCAGAGGTATCCCAAGCCGGTGAAGGGCTACCTCAGCCCCACCAATGCCAGAGAATAAGGAGAGGACATTCATCCCTTGAGGAAACAGGGGCTTCAGGACCGAAAAATGATATGCCACAGTATCAATCTGCACATGAAAAGGACTTGAAACATTAGTGCACTAAACAAAATCAGGACACTTAGATACGACTATTCCAAGTGCAGACTGAAATTGTAGAACTGCGAGTAAACATGGAAATGAGTTTTCTGGTAGACATCAGACACTGCAAAACCTGATCTGGACTATCAGCAAATAGTAAAGGATGGGAAAATAATTTTAATAAGGAAGAGACAGAACATCGGGTAAAGCGAGAAAAAGAGACATTTGTAATTTTGTATTGTTCAGGAAATTTTAGTAATCAGCTATCCTCAAGAAAAACCAACTGCATAAACTAATATCAGTTCATGAGAACCAGTACAGAAGGAATAGCCTACTGCCTGTGGCCTCAACTATCATCACATAAAGTAAGGCAAATTGAAAGCTTCTTGAAAAGGAAAAGTAATGTCTTTAATTTTAGTCCTGTTCGTGGGATAAAAAAGCTACCAGTGCATAAACAAAACAAACTGATGTTAAGCAGTACTCAAAGGAGAAGAGAAAAGTTGAATACTATATGATCACAGGGAAGCAGGTCCAGTTGAGAAAACGAATAACAAACCTGAAAAGTATTTCCTAAAACTTTGTATCTGTCTGTCCGACTAAGGCCTCTGGTATGACACTTCGGAAACCCCAACAGAACTTCCATTTCTTCGGGCTCTAAAACTGCCACTTTATACTTTCCGACCCATACTAAGTTCCACCTTTTGCACTGTTCGATCACAAATTTCTGGTCAATTAAGGGAGGCACACCTTCATGCGGTTCAACCCGCCTCCTAATCCGATCTATGAGCTGCGCACTGCCTATGCAAGTCAAGAGACAGTTGAGCTTAGTTCGTTTGTCCCATGAAGGCCACCATTTCTTGGTGACAGGCAACGCTTCATGAATTGTCTGAGGCGGGATTGGAAGTAAAGGCTGCCGGTTCTCAATCGGGAGGTTGTGGATGTACCCACGTTTTCTAGCAGCTGCTGAAAAATGGATAGAATCCACAAACTCCGGCTTGATATCAAACAAGAACCGAGAAACCGTTTCCCAAGCACCAATCGGAGCCAAGGCAACGTTCTCATAGTAGAAGAACGGTGGACCTAAGACATCCTTCTGTATCTTCCTCGAGGATACATGGGCCATACATCCAGGTACCCCATAGCCAATCATCCTGTTTGGCGTACAGGATATGTTGTCATTACACCTGGGCCTTTTAAGTGGCTGCTTCCTGCTCACTTCTACATACTTTCTTCTCTTCTCCTTATGTGGTTGCTCAGTGAGTTCAGCATCAATCTTAGCCACTTCAGTCGCAACGATGAAATCAGATAGCTCTTCAATGGAAGCACCAACACCTGAGTTAACAAGTGTATCTGGTCAAACAGGCAGGACTAAATATAACGTACAGCCAATACATACACATGCATAACATAAAGAAAATCCAGTAGTTAACATACCACATATTTCTACTGCATGTAGAGCATCCTCACATCTGTAACCCATTTCAAACAGAAGTGATATGGTCTGGTCTTTGTCAACTGAGTTCTTGATGCATCCCTGTGCGTACAGCAACAACTAGTTCAAATAACAGCTAAACTAATGGTAAACTATATATGACAAATTCTAATAGTCTCACAGTATGACAACTCGTAGCAGAATCTGAGGTTTAAACCTTCATCTATCTTAGATCATTAGTTCTATTTATTCTACAGGTCCTGCAGGATGGGGAAGATGACAAAGCGGAAAAAACATTAAGTGAGAGCAGACCGGGGTGGGGAAACATATAATTTTAGCTTCCAAAGAGAGTGTTACTGCAATCTACAGGCAATCAGGAGCTACTGTCAAGGGGCATAATCAGAATACCCGCTGCACAAGGTCTACTCATGCACTTACTTACCTAATGCCATATTAAAACAAGCCCATACCATAAAGTACCTGAGATGATGACACACTAAGTACATTGGTAAAAATCAACTATTGTCATTGTCAAGGGGCAATGCAGCTCATTGCAAATATACCTTCTTATCTTCTGCATCTGTAAGGGCATATGTAAAATCGTTGTGGGCAGAGGTGAACGGTCTGGAAGGACCAGGGTCTTGGTCAGCAAAGGTTACAAGTGCCTGAATCAAATTGGGAATAACCAGATTATGAGCTGGATATATAGAAGCTCATTAGTGCTTGAAGACCATCATAACACTAGTCAAGCCAAAAAAATACTCCAGTGATCAATGAAAACAGACTTATCATATGGCACCTGAAGTATTGCTTACAAAAGAACATGTTAGGTGCCATATAGTAAGTAGGCTTACTTATTGAGCTAATTTGAGCAGTAGCTAACTTTGTTGTGTAGAAGCAACACATTCTTTTCCTACTATCTATGTCAACACATCATCAATCATGAATGAACTTATATCAAAAACAAGTTGCAATGCAGCCAAGATATTACAAAACTACAGTACTAGAGCACTTGTGTAGACATTAGAAAATGTCAGACAGGAGTGGCACTAAGGAAACCAAAGCTGAAAAAAGTTAGGAGGATAAATTACAAACACGAAATGCAAGGCAGAAAAGTGACCAAGATAAAAGCAGGAAAAAGGCAAAAGTGAGAGCGAGGCAGGGGAGGGGAGAAATTCATCGTTTTAACTTGCTACAGGCGATCAGGGGCTGTGCAACACGCTGATAAAAAGTAGATATACTACAAATTCAAGCATGAAAAAAAACAAGTTAAAAAACCAGCCCACACCATTAGTACCTGAGATGATGACACTCTTAAGTACATAGGTTAATAGGTAGTAATCAACTCAATCAAGGGGTAATGCAGCTCATTGAAAATATACCTTCTCATCTGCATCCGATTCATCATCTGTAAGGGCATATTCATGATCATATTGGGAAGAGGTGAATAGTCTTGAGGGACCAGGGTCTTGGCCATCAAAAGTTGCAAGTTCCTGAATCAAATTCGCAATAGCCAGATTATGAGCTGGATGGAAGCTCTCGAGTGCTTTAAGACCATCATAACAACAATTATCAAAGCCACAAAACTACTTCAGATATCAATGAGATAGAGAATGAAAAACAAGCTTATCATATGGCACCTAAAGTATTGTTTACATAACAACACTTGCTGGTGCAATATGATACATAGGCTTATTGGGCTAATTTGAGCAGTAGTTCGATAAGCGTAGAGAAAGAAGGGAAAGGAAAAAATAATAATAACAAACTTGGCTTCAGAAAAATCAGCCCCTTGGAGTACCGATTGCGGGAAAAAAAATCATGCTAACTGACATAAGTGACATGCACATAGAGTCATAGACTATTCGAACAGCAATAAACATAATTGCATCACATACATAAAAGAACTGATTCAACAAAGTATTCAAGTATAAGATAACTCAAATGCCTAAAAATGAATGAGTATCCAAAGTTACCATTTGCAATCATGAATGAACTCACGCCAAAAAGTTCTACTTTACAGTTTTCTTGGACACTGAAGGATGCAATAGACACAGTGAAGCCAAGATATCACATTAGTAAACAACTAGAACACCCCTAGGCTGATATATCAAATGTGAGACAAGGGGAACACTAAGGAAAACAAGAGCTGAACATATATTCGAGGAGAAATTACAAAAACAAGATGCCAAACTAGCTATGCTCATATTACGCGGAAGAATTCAACTAGTCAACTACTGAAGTCACAAAAGGAAGATGTTAAATTGATTACAGAAGGTGGAATAATCACTTACAGTGTGTGTGAGGAGAGCATTGAGTATTGCATCCTCATCATCATTTTCTCCTATTAGGCAATAGTACAAAATATAAGAGAGGTAACTAAAAAAAACTCACAAGAGACACAGTAGGAAAAGGAAGAAAGACAACCTTTTTCCAGAAGAACTTTAATCACCATCTCCTTTGGAAATCCCATTGCAGTAAACTCAGCAACTCCGATCGGGGTTGAACTTGATGAACCAGACGAGGAGGCAATCTACAAATAAATGTAAAGTATATGTTCACATCAAAAAAATTCAATTGAAGTGATGACAGAGCTCATATTCAGGAAAGCTGATGAAGTTATTCTGAAGCAACATTATATTTATAGATAAAAGCAACTTGTAATCTAAACTTTACAAAGCTCAGAATAACTCTGAACAAGTGCTTACTTGATCATGCTCTTGAGCCCGAACAAAAGCCATCTCGAGCTCATCATCAGTACCCCAATCCCAATCATAGTTATCATTATCAGAATCCTGCAGGAGAAAAGAATTGTAATCAGTTGTAAAGTTCTACTCTTTCCATGGATTTCTGTTACCACCATGGCCTCGGCCGCTTAAATTTGGGTTAAACTTAAGCCAACTTGAGTGAGGTAAGGTGGTTCTCCCAAGCTAGTCTCAAGCAACAAAATGTACAGACCACCAAACTAAATCATCACTCAAAATGCAGTGACACCGATAACATGCAAGCCAATAACATGGTTAACTAATAACTATAGCTGGATTCTCATATTTCAACTTAATTTCAAGCAACAATGAAGACCTTAAAAGATAAACAATTACTCAGCTTGACTTTGACACATTTAGAATCTACATTATACACTCCTAGAAAGTGTGGTGAAGCAAATTGAGACTCTTTCTTAAATATTGCAATATGATTTATAGGTTAACAAGGTTGTAGTAGCAAGTTTTTGAGTAGTCATGTACAACATCTCATAAGGAAATGGAAAGATATTAGGTGAACCCTTTTTCATATATTGAGACTTGGTACTAATGACCACCCATGCTATACAATAATGATTCCTCGACTATACAATAATGACCCTTCGCCTACACAATTATGACCCCTCTTACATAGTCTCATATATGAAACGAGTTTACACAAATTTTTCTCAAACGATATTATAATATGTTACACAACTTATTTACTCCCTCTGCCCCTAATTTACTTTTAAAGCCTTTGTGTGACTCTTTCTTTTTTCTTTAAGGGAAGTGACTCATATTTATTCTTGCTTCGTCTTCACCACATAACTCTACTATCTAAAACTTATCTAAAACTTATCTGTGCGAAAAGCAAGTCTAAATATGTTTTGAGCTCAAAGGGAGTCATTAGCAACTATGGACAAGTAGACCTTTTCTATAACAAGCAAAACTAGTTAACAAACCTTTCATTAAAAAAAAAACAAACGTATATTATAAAAAAAAATCAGTAAGAATAGAAGATGGTTAAGCAAGAAAATACCATTGTTAAGTTTAATTTGCGGGTTAGTCCTCAGAGTCCTTGTTAACAATCTGTTCACAAGAAATTAACCAATGCAAGAGTTAAGCGACGAAAACAAGTTATGACAGACATACCAAAGTGTTATCAAATCAAAATTAAGATCCATAGAACAAGCATCACCAATTAGGTGCTTAGTTATTAGCTGATTCAAAATTGGTCCTAGTCCTAAAAATTATTATTTTTAAAATCGGTTACTAGGATATAGTTGTTTTACGACAAAGAACAACAATTTTTTTAGTTTGTAAATTATAATTTAAGAGGGGTCACTGAAAACTAAAACCAAAAATATTTGGAAAAATATAAAGGCAAACTCAACGTAAATCCATAATCATTTCATTACGGCTCATCAAATGAAAACAAATAGATAGTCAAATCCCACAATTCAACAAAAAGATACAAACTTTTCTCCATTCTAATCGTAAAAAAAAGCACAAAAACTCATTTCACTTTCTAACAAAATAATGTTACATTTCATTTCACTTCACCACTGACAAGTCTAACAACAAAAGGTGCAAAACTTTAAACAAAACAAGCAAAACCAAAACAAAAAGCAACAAACTTTTCAAACAAATACCCAGGATTTCCACAATGGGAAAGATTAGATCGAGTAAACAAATCTGAAATCCCACAAAAAATATAGGAAAAACGAAAAAAAGGAGCTTCAACTTCGAGTCTTCGACCCGTGAACAACGTTAGCTCTTTTTTGTATTTCGTAACGTACAACAACAATAACATATCAGTTATATCACCTTTGTTTCACAAACAACAAAACAGACTCACAAATTAGCTTAGCGTCAAAACTAACATATAATAGAACTTTATATTTTCATCTAAATAGAAGCTAGGAAGAAAACATAAAACATCAACAACAAAAACCCATGGAAAAAGATTTCATCTTTTATGTGAGGAAAATTATTATCCTCCAAAAAAATTTAAAAAGGTGGTGACTTTATGATGGAGGCTGATAATATATAAGCTAGTAAATGTAAAACAAAACATTTGATTTTCTGCACAGGGGTTTTGCAAGGGTTTAAGCTCATTGCATGCATTAACAGCTACCCTTTCACAAAACAACTAACCCGGCCAACTAAAGTCTTAAAAAAAATGCAAACTTTTTTATATCACGTATCATCTAAAACACAAGGAAAAACCCATTCAGAAAATTCTCAAAAGTATTCATCTTTGCGAGAAGGAAAACTGTTATTATACCTCTAAAAGCTAAGAAAAAGTAAAAGGTGGTAGGGAGGTGAATGAGTACTGTCATTCTGTCAATGCTGAAGGCTATGTATAATGTATAAAACTTGGTTATTAAAACTTTGAGAGAGAGTTTGAAAGGGTGGGTAGAGAGAGAAAGGAGTAGGTCTGTCTCTGCAGGTTGAGTATTTGTTTTGTTTTGACGTGAATGTGACTAATGAGAGGTAGAGCAATGCAAAAGTGAGGTATGTACTATGTATGGAGAATTGGAGAGTAATAGGAGATCAGGAGGGAGATTGTGTACGTGATTATTGCATTACACTTATAAAAAAAGAAGAGTAGAAAATGAGACAAATACTTTAAAGACGAATGATGGAAGAGGAAATTTTGGAAGGAGAAAATAGGAGTGTCAGTGTTTGACTCTTTGCTATAACCAGGTTCATGCCAAATTGCCATCAGCGTAGCCCTGTATTTGGCTATATATTTAGGTCTGTTGTTTTTATTGTAAAAGCTTGTAGACCACGTACGTATCGAGGTGGAAAAAAGAAAACACTCGATCGTACTCTAGTAAATTAATTTGCATCTCAACAACTCTCAATAGCAACTTTTTTTATGGTCTTCAGAATTTTGTGAATGGTAAACTGTAAATGGATACATTCAAAATCAAATAGCCACCCAAAAAAAAGTTATTGAGAGGGTTACTCTTTCTCCATTGCGTAAATTTCACACCCAGTCATATCCACTGGGGGGCCTCTTTCATTAATAACACCTCAACTAGTGAGAGATAGAACAACTATCAACCTAAATGTTACTCCAAAGAAATCTCCAATGTATATAATCTAAAGTGATCAACTGATCATCGTACACAAATTGCTGTTTAAAGAGTGAGTACACAATAAGAAATTTCACAAAAAAAAAACAATAAGAAAACAGGAATTCATCTCATCGTCCTCCGAACCAGGCTTTTACCTAGTTTCACAAATATAGTACGAGTAAGAATTATGGTGAAAAGGTAACTAGAACTGTGTGTATCTTCCAAACAGAACGATATACAATTCTAGAAACATCAATTTTGCGTGACAATGTTAAGAGAAATGAAATGAAATGTATAAAGATGGTACTTTACTTTAGGGAGAGAGTATTTTACTAAAAACTTGGGTAAACCATTACATAGCCGTTGAAAATCAGTGGGAAAAAAAAAGGAAAAGGAAAGAGAAAGAACTAAAGGGCCAACAGCTTGCTATCAATCAGCAGCAGCCCAAAAGAATAAGCTCGTTGTCAAAAAATGATGATACAAAAATGTACAACTGGGGATATATGACAGTGAAAAAATGAACATTATTTTCTGCTTGACATTTTGTCGTCTGATTGGAGTATAATATATGAACCCATCTGAGCAAGGCCAACATTAGTGCAACTTCAAATTGCAGCTCGCGTCTGAGCAAGGCCAAAATTAGAGCAACATCAAACTGCAGCTCATCAGCTCGATCATGAAGCATGCATTTAGTTAGAGCATAGAATCCCAGTGACAAACATATTAGTAGCTTCCCATTGGTGGCATGCCAAAAGGTGGCATCGGTGGCATTCCCATACCACCCATTCCTCCCATAGGCGGTGGAGGGCCATAACCTCCCATATGAGGTGGAGGTACACCTGGCATTGACGGTGCGGGCAAAGCAAGAGGCAGCAACTGTGCGTACATATTCTGCAGTAAAGATATGGATGCCAGAGGGTTTAGTATGCAAGCAAAAGGTGCAGGTGCCAATGACTCTTTCTGAAGATACACAAATAGGTCAAACAAAAAAGAAAGTAGAGCTACCTGTTGAGCCATTACGTCCTTCTCTTCTTGCTCTTTTGCTTTCACTTCTTTTTGTGCCTCGATTTTGTCCTTGATTAGGTCATCGACTTTGCCTGTGTATTCACGGATAAACTGGAAAAAAGAAACACTGTTAGCACATTCAAGAAAAGGAAACAACTATTGCCAAGATAGGGGATTGCTTGCTTGTTCAATTGCTCTATTAACCAGTAATCATCCAGATATTGCAGAAGCTCAGATGTGACTCACATGTGCCTTAAACACTGCACATCATTAGGCCACCATACTAGAAAGATGACACACGAAAAGGCTAAGACCATAGCATGCTTAGCAAGCACCTCACTCTATTATTGGCATAAGTTTGTTTTTTTTGTGGTCCAAGTTAACTACTCTCTCAGATGCAAAATAAGTGTCATCTCAAAATAATCCAAAATAAGTGTAGTTTTCAATTTGCAGTGCACAATGGAGTCATTTTTTCCAAATTTTCCCTTGGTTATTTTCTATACAAAAAAGGCATAGCATTATGTAAATATGCAATTAAACATACTAGAAATTTTGGCTAGTTCCGTAATATATGTGCAAAGTTCGAAAAATGACCTTTAATTGGATCAGAGTGAGTAATATTTCATCATAGGAATACAAGTTTAAGGCATTACGAGTAAAACTGCAAACTTTTCTACAATAAAACTACATCGTTATTACCTGTAACAAGTATGGGAACGCGAAGTCGATCATATTATTCATCCAAGCAAGTTCAAGAGCAACATCTGGCCGAATTACATCATAACATACAAAAAGGCAAGCAGCAAAGCACTCCTTCTTTCCCTGTACAACAAAATTCGATTGTTAGTTAGCTGCTGAAGAGTAGGTACTTGCCATGTCCATATAAAGAGACACATTCACCAAACCTCAAGCATGCCCCTATATGATAAACAAAGTTGAACCCAAAACAATCCCCAACACATTTAAAAATAACAGAAATACTAGGGATGGGAAATACGGAAACATCATCATCATCATCATCACTCATCAACATAAGAGCATCTGTACTAAAATCGTAAGATTATCATAGGTATCTGCAATTACTTCACAATATTGAACGTCTATAATGTCATTTTCCTACCCTGTCTGCTGATATAGCAGAATTTTTATAAAAAAAATTAACTCTAGGGGACAAAAAAAAGTTCATGGTGGACTGCTTAAATAACCAAAAAGAACACAGGGGATACCTCTTGAATAAAGTAAACCAACAACTCCTCCGCTAATTCACGGTCACCAGATTGAGAGCATGTTTCCATTGCATCTTTATAGTGTTTGTCTTTCTTTGACAAGGCAATAGACTGCTTCCATCTGCCTGCTTTCTTGTAAATATAAGCTGCAACGCGTCTCATCTCAAGAAGCTCGTGTTTCTCAATCTGTCAAGCATAAGGATAAGCATCATTTATCATTTAACATATGCAAACTGACAAATTAGTTTGCACAACCTTTGAAAGAGCCAAGATTGCAATAATGTAAATCACCTTTTGTGCAAGTCCAATCTGATCAAAGTTATCATGCAAGTCAATTGATTCTCGTAATCTTTCGTAGTCTTCTTCCTCGGCGTAAATTTCATTCAAAGCCTCATTTACTGCAGATACATTATTGCTCTGAACTGCAACCATGTATGGTTTCACCAGATGCAGGTTACCAGCCTGTGAAGGAAGAGATACAAGCCCCGTCAAAAAATTTGTCGACAAGCATTCCGAAATAAGGAAGACGAAGAGCAGATTGCTAGTACATCACTGAAAACTGAAAAGCAACAAGGTAAAGCAGACACCTTAAAATTAAGAGACAGTGAAGCCACAAACCTTTCGCATTATGTCCACAACACGTGTGTGGTCTAGACGAAGAGCTAGTACATTAAGCACATCGTTAATAAGATCAGGATGCTCCTGTCGGTAAAAGTGGACAGCTTTATAGTAAAGCTCCACATTGGCAACCTTGACAATGACATCTTTAAATTGCATGTGATCCCATGCTTCAGGAGAGTGATTCATAACAGTAGTGGCAGCATTATCAAATTCATCATACTGGATATAGAGATATGTCAGTTCTTTCCAGTGCTGCTGCTCATCACAAGCCCGGATAAGCTTGGGGATGTTGAGACGGGTGGAAAACAATTTGATGTGCTCCATGAGCTTCTCATAACGATATCTAGCATAAAGAACGCCGAGTTCGGTAAAGATACCCATATGCGCACGTTCCAATCCCAAACCACTCTCCATCAATGATATTATTTCATTGAAGCAACCCCTGTTCTGGTAATATTGAGTGACCTCCTCCATATCATCCACCTAGATAGAAACAGAGACCATTAGATGACAGTCAAGGAAAGATTAGAAAGCTTTGAAAAGTCACCAGCCATAACACAGACTGACAAAGTAACAAGGCTATGGAAAATGCATGAGTTCACAAAAACCTGACATACTTTTTCACGTCACCGTTAAAAAAATTGTAG
>ONZK01000387.1:61756-78330 GCA_900322385.1 Pharnaceum exiguum
TCAACCCCCCCCCCCCCCCCTTTTTCTCTCTCTCCTTCCCACAAAAAAATAAATGCTAACAGTTCAATATTTAAGTCTTTGCAAGTAGTTCCCAACTACAAGCATGAAAAGCAAATTCGAAGTTACCTGTATAATGACATTCAACCCACAAATCTGTGCTAGTCTGAACTCTTCATTATCTACACAAGCAAAGCAAACTTCCTTCCAAGTCTTCGCACTGTTGGCTTTTCTTGCTGCATCAACAGCACCTTGAAATTGCTTGAGTTTGACCAATGTAACAGCTAATTTGGCCCAGTTGGAAATAAAAGCGTAAATTATCTTAGCTGCTTCATATAAAGCTTCATCATACAATTTATCACCGACATTTTGGAGATTGGCAACATTTGGCATCAAGATGAATTCCTCAATATCACTCAGCCTATCAATCTTGGCATAAGCATAAATGAGTTCACCATCTACCCTGGGCTCCTTTGTCTGCTGCCTAACCATAAGTAGATATCTCACTAAATCATGGTAGACATCTGCATCCTCTGAGGCACGAATCACTTCCAAAAACTGAGTGGAATCCTCAGCACGTATAAATGATTCTATTGCATCACTGACCAAGCCCGCTCTCAACTGAGCCTTTGCAACTTGGCTCCAGACAGCATCTTCCTCCACACGGAAAGCAAATTCCACAGCTCGATCAATGCTTTGAACATTGTCCAATAACACATTCACAGCCTGGACATTCAAATTGAATTTCTTGAAAATTGCAAAAGCTTCTTCATACAGTTGTGCCTCAACTGCAACTTCTCCAACTGCCGGTCCATCAAAATTATCAAGCCTATTGACATAATCCATGACCCTGGAAGAATCTGCTTTGATGGCAGTCAGGATAAGAAGGTTTTGCAGGTTGGAGTTCCCGCTAAATGCAGAGTTTTGGAGAACAATCTTTTCAAGAAGCTCGATCAATTCATGGGGGAGATCAGCAGTCATAAAAGCTTTGACTGCTGAAGAAACTTGTTCAGGACTCTTGCTTTCAGGCAGAGCCGTGGACACAACTTGATCAATAAGCTGTCTGCGATATTCATTCTCAGGGCTGAGAACTTTCTCCCACAGATCACCATCCATTCTCTCAACAACATACCTGCCACAAGGTATGCATTCAGTAAGTACCTTCCAACAAACTGAAAAACGTCTTTACATACAAAATATAGAAAGAAACAGGATTTCTACAGTAAAACAAGTTACACACCTCGCCTGCAGCTTGAACAAAGAATTCTTATTCGTAACAATAATAAGCTCATCGTCACATTGTCCTCTCCTGTAAGCAACAACTGCAAGTGTAGGATCGCGTTTTTCACAGAATTTGCCCACCACACGTGAATCATAGTGTGGGTTGGTTGTGAGGAAGTGCTCAGGGTTGTTTCCGCTCTCAATGATAATTTTACCCAAAGCATTGTGCACGTGCACGTCTTGGCTTCCTTCATTCACAAGATGCTCGAGGAACTGAGTCAGCAACCTCAGCCGATTCCTGAAACGGAAAAGAATAAACATGACAACAAGGTGATGGAAACAAACAAGCGTCTATGTAAGCGAAAATTCATGATACTATTACCTCTTTTCGCACTCCTCCACCAAAGGCTCGACGGGGAGTAGAGAGCGGACAGAGAGAATCAAACCCTTAATGAAATCTTCCGGACATTCATCATCAAGGAGCTGACCAACTACTAGCGGTGCATTTCCAGGATTAACCTAACAAAACCAAGGGAGACAAATCACAAACTCGAACCATCTAACACTGTAAACAATTTACATAACGCGAACAATACAATGGAAGTCATACCTTCTGAACATAACCTTCAATGTAGCGGAGCATGTTGTTTCTATATAGGTAGTGGGTCAGATCTGGGACAAAACCGAATCTGTCACAGACATTAATGAGAGGGCGCGCATCAGGAAGCTTGGCTTCCATCAAGAAACTTTTTGTCTTTTCGGCATCATAGAAGTTCGACTCTCTAGTGACTCGCTCCACTTCTTTAAGCTGTCCTGTTTTAGCAGCTGCTTCAATGTATTTGAAGTGAATCTCAGGGTCCTCACTGCACACATAAAATTTGACCACATTGTCAGGATGATAATAGCAAATAAAGGGAACTACACTAAGTCTCCATCCAACCAGTACCTGGAGCTCAAAAATGACCCCAAGAAGAAATACAGCCCTTCATAAGATTTGAATTGCTCAAAGAGTTTCATACAAGAATCAACACCCAACTGCTCACAATACTCTTTAGCTGCCTGCAGTAGAAGACATGAACACCAAGAGCATTAACAACACAAAGATGGGTTGAGAACAAGGGAACAAGAGTCTTTAAAACCAACTGACGAAAACAATTTTGATCCTAACTGTGGATACCTGAACAATTATTTGAAGGTTGCCTCTCAAATTGACAAGTAAGAGGTCCTTCATGCACTCCAACGCCCATTCCCGAGAAAGGGTCCCAAAGAACTCAACAAGAGCCTATATATGATCAAACTTTTAGCAGAAAACCAACTACCTAGACTAAATTGAAAGTTCTATTAGATCTGTGATAAACCTGTGGCTCAATAGCATGAGTGTTCACGATGACACGCTTTATATCAGGTAGATCAGTATAATGCTGCAAACAATGAAAACAAATTGTGTCGATCAGACAGCATGAGTAATGAAAATAGAACAGAATAACAGCGAAAAAAGACAACAAAAGTTTACCCGCAGAGCTTGTATGTAAAGACCCGCTTTCTCACAAAGCTGAGCAATTCTAGAACGATCATAGTGAGAAAACATTCCATTGGCTAAAATGGCATCTGCCACATTTGGGAATGTAACAAGATTGATCTCCAACACCTGCGTAAGCATACATCAACAATAGTTGTAGATATGAATGAACCTTCGACAAATGATCAGCATAAAAAAAGTCATTTATAATACCTTTGTCTGTAAATAACCATGCTCCGGCAGATTTGGCTTCAAAACATCTAGCAAAAATGCTGTAGCCTCACGAATCAAGTTCCTCTGTGATTGGAAAATGAGTAAATAATTTGGCATTTCAAGAGGGGAAAATAGTCTGATCAGACAGAAGCAAAACCCAAAATGGGGACATATCAAACCATATGCATACAAAAATTAATTCACAAATTTCAACTCGTTCATCTTTCTTATATTATTAAAAATAGTACTAAAAATTACAAGAAAATACATACCTGCAGAAAGAGATCAGTTACTGTGTTATAATCAATCGGACAACCCCCCTCCATTTGGGACATCATTAGGGCGAAATTAACAGCTCCCTGTATAGTACAAGAGGAAAATTGCAAACGTATTAAAAGATAAAGAGAGATAAGTAAAGCAAACTACAGAAATTTCCTTGTCCATTGATGATCACTTAATTCACTGATGATTTTTTTTTAGAAAGAAAAGAAGGAAGATAATTTCAGAACCAATCAACAAACCTGTGGATCTGTGCGGAGAATGGTTTGTAGGAGGAACAGATAATCTGGTGTGTAGCCAACCTAAAAGAAAAAAGAAGGAAATAAATCCAATAAGGTAAGCAAGCCAAAACAACATGGCTAGTGCTGTGAAGTATACAAAGCGGTAAAATTTAAAGATAACATATCACAAATGTACATCACCTGTTTAGAGTATATGAGGATTTTGTCAAATTCCCTACGCTCAGCAAAGGCAGCAACAACCTTTGGAGTCGCTCTAGCTTTAATGTATATCTTTAAGGCAAGATCATTGTCCACAGTCTAAAACATACAATGGCAAGAATACGACAGGTTACAGCAGCTGAAACAAGATTATAACTTAGCAATCAAATAGAACAGCACAGCTATAGATGAAGAAAATACCTTCACAAGGTCTCCCAGTTCCTCACTACACTCCAATTTATCCTCTGCCAACCAATTCTCGAGTAGGTTCTTTTTGTTCTGATTGACAACGAGTCGTGAAAGCTCCAACGACTCAAAAGCATTGAGTTTGCCTCTAGTTAAAAGTGTGCCGAAGTACTGCAACAGTGGTGGTGTCTGCCCAGCTTGAACAGGTACACTCTGAAACAACAAATAACATCCTAGGTTGATACTCTTCGCACCAAAAGAACTCACACATTCATTCACATCAATGCATCATTTTCCAAGCAGATTGACCATTCACCCCATAAAAAAAGCCTAATCAAGACACAACAAGCAACAGTAGAGTACTTGCTATAAGCTCATTAGGTCAAGCCCAAGTCAATAACATAAAGTTCCACAGAAATTACTATTTCAAGGTAAAAGTTCCGATTGAATATGAGCCCTAAAGAGTAAATACATGTGAACCCAAAAACAAATAGAGAATTAACAGGCACAAGTAATAATAATTTGCTGAAAGACAATAGGGGAACTAAATTTTGTAAAGAGAACAAATAAATCATAACATCCAAAAATCTGACAGTGCTGAATACTGATATCAGCATACGTACCTGAAATTTGGCAACTGTATCAGGAGTTCGCAACAATCCCTGTGGGGACTCAGCGGCAAGCTCAGCAGCTTCCTTATACTTTGTTTGAGCAAACAATTCTTGGAAGCGTTGGACAACCTGAAACACATTTAAGATGAGAATGCAGCATAAGTTAACCAAGATGTCTTCATGGAGAATTTAAGACCATCAGTCCAATCAAAAACAACACTCAATGGCATTGGCTATGTCACTCTTTTAAGCAGTAGCGAAAAGACCCCAAATCTTTCCACAATATAAAGCAGATCAGACACTTAAAAAAAGTATGCAGTCTATCCATTGTCTATGTATACCAGTAGAAGATAAAGTAAAGAAACCCCAGTATTCAAAACTTAAGGCCCTGTTCATGGTGGTTGCTGAATTTCACTTTTTGGTGTTAATTCCATCTACCATACTATAAAGAAAAAAGAGAACTTTTCAATTAAATGCATCAGATAGAGAGCATACCAGATTTTCTGCACCGGGAAGGTTTCCACGCTTGGCAAGATTAACAGCAAGCTCCAAATTGTTCAACTGCAAAACAGCAGAAGCAAATATTAAGAAAATAATAATACAGACAGATGCATAATATTGTCTACTCTATTTCAAAGAACAGTCCACATGAACATTTAGCAAAAGCACACCTGGCCACTGACAAAAGGGACGATAGTAGATTCATTCACTGTGGCAAGTAGCACTTGCCCCCGTCTATTGATGGCATAGAAACCTCCAACCGATGAAGCTTCAGAAGTTAAGAATATTGGATCTGGACTAATTCTATTGCGGTACACGGCGCTGGCAGTTTCAAGATCATAAACAAACAGAAGTCCAAGCTTGGTAATGACAAATATCAAACCAAACTTTTGGGAAACCTGCAAGATAAAGAAATATAAATATAAAGAATGGAAGATTTAAAGTAGAAATACAAAGAATGTGGAGCTAGTTCAGGTAAACAATGAACAGTATCAAGTGATACCTGCATAGCAACGGGGAAGTCATCAGCAAAATCTGGAGGAAAGAATAGATCAGCTTGCTTCTTGGAAAAGCCTGGCTTTCCTGTTGATAGGTTAAAAACAACGATGTCAGATACGTATATAGGGAGATTGAAAATGGTAACAAAGACGAAAGTACAGACCAGGTTGAGCCCCAAGTTCAATAATATGCAACTTAGAAGAGACCACTCCAGCATTAACACTCTTTGTAGCAAACACTATTAGAGTAGATGGATTCTCATTCCCGGGCACCTAAGAACCACAAAAGCAATGTTAGACAGTCCAGAGTCCAAAAAAGATGCAGAAAAGAGAAGTGAATCAGAAGCATCGCACTTTGAATGTGGCAAAAGAGGCAGCATGGGCTTCAAGAGCTTGACTACGCTTCTGCTCAACAGAATAAAGTTGCATGCTCCCTTTAACAAGTTGAGGCCTCTGAAAGTTATTAGAAAGATAGCTCAGTAAAATTCAAAAAGGCAACAAGAAAGTAAAAAATTCATGACTTGAAAAACTTCAAACAGAAGACAAGCATTGAGGAAATCCCGGAAAGTATTATTAACAAACACATGAAATGCAGCATTCCTTAGCCAGACTGCTACCAAACTGAGTTGGGTAAAGAAGACAGGTATCTGTACACTCTTGCCTCCTTTTATGCAATAATTAAAATACAAATATAACAAAAATGTTCATACCTCGGGTGAACCGGGAGCAATACCAATTAACACCAGCCACTTCTCAGCTGGGTCACATTTATAATTGATGATTTGGTTATTTGCCAAATTAGACGTCCTTTCAAACATTTTCACAGGTTGAGAATCTCCTGAAGTGTAGAAGGAGCCACAAGCACGTCATTGAAGAAGACAATTAATCACAAAGTCAAAGACTCAAGTTTTGGGGCCTGGAAAAAGATCTTAATGTGTAAGCTGCAACTACCTTCAATTGTCCAATGATAAACTGATGTCTGTGTAACAAGACCAACCATCGTTGGGGAGATCCATTTCCAAAAGACAACCTACAACAAAAACAAAGACAATGAATCCATGAGAAAGGCCAGTTCAAAAGGAAGCAGACAAAAATTAACAAGTCATATTCACAATCAAGATAGACATCAGAATTTAACGTCAGTAATTACCTGCTCTGGCATCTGGTGTGATTTCACTTTTGTTTTTGTCTCAATGTTAAATATCTGTAAGTGATCTTGTGTGGTACCAGGTAATTGAGCTACAAAAGAATAATACAACACATAAGAAGAGAGCAGGTCGTATTCCAGAGTTACCCAGAAGACAAAACAATTGAGCATCAAAAAAGCCAGCACCAATGAGGTCCATATGTCAGCAATCAGAAGCCCAACGCTTCACAAGGAAAGAAGCTATCTGAAATGTGCCATAATTCATTCACAGTGAAGAGCAAGTTGGCAAATTACAATCACTCCAGCACGTACACTAAAAGGCAAAGAAGAGACTAACAAGAATAGCTAGTGTAATATAAATTTCTCAAGCTGTTTCGTATTTGTAGTACAAAACAAACATTGCACATTCTTACTAAAACAAAAATAGAGCATGACCCAAATGCTTCAACAGCCAGTGTCGTTAGCCATACAATTCAGAAGGGCCTCATGTTACCCCCTGCTCCTACGCTAAAAAAAACTGACATTACATAAAGAAAATTTACCATGCCTTACCAACTTAATATAGATATTCCATTAAATGTTCTGGAACCTTTTTTTCCACCTACCTTTGCTCAATGCTGAAGTTCAAACGACTTCCATATTGTCCAAAACATTGCTTTTAACATATTGTGAGTTTGAAAGCTAGTTTACCACGTGGACTCTGCTAACAGGAGATGTTCACCACCACGCTAGAAATATACAAGAGCACTATCATAGTGTTGCCTGTTCAATTAGTGTAGTTGAATATAGGCACCTAGGACGCAGAAAACAGGGGCATATCACAGCAGCCAACAACTAACAAAGTAACCCTGAGTGGTAGCTCAGTTGGTAAGACTTCTGAGATTTATTCCAGAGGTCCCGAGTTCAATTCCCCTCAGGGCCACGGGAGGTTTTACCGGTCGTTAACTTCAGGGCTCATGGGATTAGTTAGGCAAAGCCTAGATACCCATGTTATCTAAAAAAAAAACAAAGTAACTCTCTCTAGCATAGATCTGGAATTCGTTCAAAGGCACAACACTGCACCACCATTTTCATCATGCATAAAGACATTCCAGCATTTACTCAATTACTTGTTCAAACTGACCCTCTAGATCAAGTACTAGAAATTACAAGGCCACTACCATTAGCCATTACAAGGAGCCTCAAGCCCCTCTAGCTCCCACAAATTGTGAATGATAAAAAAAGCTAGACTCAAACATGGATGTCAAGGATAGTTATGATTAATCGAGCTTATCTTCCCCCACACTCTGCAATCGATTTATTATTTTAAAATGCAGCTTCAACGATAGGATGTTCACAGTTTAGTTCCTATTTGACTGGACCATGAGCCGTCTCAGATGTCAGAAAAGAAAGCAAGGTCCATCGTGGTGCTTAATCAGGATTCATCCCAATTCACTACAACTGAGCTAAAGATATTACCATCACCAAAACTCTACATCTTTCACCACCCTTTGGCTGGAAATCATATTCATCGACATCTATCACGACCTCACTGCTCAACTTAAGCACAACAGACAGCACCTACAATCACTTAAAACTGCATCGAAGCCATAAATAAATTAAAGAGAGAGAGAGAGACGATCATAATTATAACCCGACATAAGTCAATCTCCCACAAACTTGAGATATTACCGGATCAATACTCAAGCGGCCAAGTCTCAACACCACGTCCAATAATCAAGTAATCAACCGAAGCACTTCAAATATTCTACTTATAACAACAATAACATAGCCTTAGTCCCAAAACTGATTGGGGTCGGCTAATCTGGACCAAATATGAATTTGTAAGAAAAAAAATACATATTCTACTTCTATATAATGAAAAAATCTTCTAAATCCAAATTTTGCCATTCAAGCTCCAAACAACCAACCAATAAAAGCGTTCAGAACTCAACCAAAAAATCAAAAGCCATCTTAATGAATTCTAAATGACTGAACAGTCGGGAAAAAAAAAAATCATTCAACTTCCACTACAGTAACACTCCACCTTACAGTACAACAACATATGTACGAGTACACTATCAAAAAATCACACACGTCACAATCTTCTACAACACACGAACATTATGTGTCACACATCAAAGACCAAAAACTTGCATTATGTTCTTCCAGATCCAGACCTCCACTGTCACTTTTTACAGATCACAAGAGAGTACAAACTCATCAAATTCACAAGTGAAGTAACCAAAGTCGCATCAAGAGTTTCAAGTTCGAACCCACAAGATCACGACTAAAAAGTCCTCCAACTATTCTCCAAATGTCCACACTACAATACAATTCAATCCTACTAGTCTTTCCACCTTTCACTACTATCACATTCACAACATTACACAATTCAACATCCTATCACACTACTCAATTATTAAATGAGCACACATTTCCGAAATTGACTCTCGTCTCAGATCAGACACAATTTACAATTAATTTCACCCTATAAAACCGTGATCACCGCCGTCCAAAAACATTTCTCAACAAGATCTATTTCAACCACTAACCACATCATCATCACACACAATTATATTATATCACAAATTCAAAAACGACACTTATTCAAGATCAATCAATCAAGGCGACAAACTCTGATCACTAATATCCCGTCGCCACTAAAGCTATCACTACTCACAAAATCAACCAATCAAATGGAACTCATAATTCAGTGAAATTATTATACCTTTCAAGGCGAGAATGCGAGTGTTGGGGTTCATCAAGGCGGAATCAGCAGTAATAGCACGGCGCAAAGGCTGATTAGGCATGTTCATATCAACAATAACAATACTGTTCTGTGGTGCCGTCTCTCTTACGCAGATGTACTTTTCTGATTCCATTGTCACATTGTTGAACGTAATGAATTGCTGATTCACTCCTATGCTCGCCAACTGTACATATAAAACATTTACAATCAGTTGATCCATAATTCAGATCTAATCATAATAATAATTAAGTGTGTTTGGATCCATACCGTGAAAACTTCTTTCATTAAGATCGGGGCGTTGGCTGCCGCCATGGTTACGAGTGGATGGGGGGAGATCGAATCAGAAGAGGGGGGAGATGGTGATCGAAAGTGTAGAGAGAAGAGAAGATGGGAGTTTTGTTCTCTCTGAGAAATGAGAATTATGGAGATCGATAGACAGATCGTGAGAGAGTGTGATGATGGTCTGATGGGTGAAATGGAAACTGAAAAGGGCGCTTTATTTGTTTGATTTGTTTTGTTTGATCTGTCTGTCACTCTGTCTGTGATGGCTTTACATTTTTTTATGCCGAAAATGGCTGTTCTTTCTGTTCTGTTCTGTTCTGTTCTTTCGACTACTGACTGTGCTGGTAGTCTGGTACTGTTACTTCCTTGATTGGTATTGGTGCTTTTGTAGTGGTTTTTTATGGGCTAGAGGCTAGAGTGAAGGAGGATGTCAATTTGTGGCCCGTGAAATTAAGAAGGTTCGTCTTCTGGCCCAATGAAATGAGCTTCAGTTTCAAACTTTCGTGCCATCTTTAAAGAACAAAAGTACGTCTCAACTTCAGTACTGTAGTAGAAGTTCTGTGTACTCGTAGTTCAATAGTGTGTCATTTGGATTAGACTATTCCAATTCCAGGGGTGACTTGGGCATGGTGCGAGTGGTCTATTTGCATAGGGCCACAGTAATTAAAAAGGCCCCAAAAATAACAAACTTGACCCACCCGTCCGAATTGACAGATTTAAAGACAACTCAAACCAAAAAACTAAATGTAATTATGGATAGAAGTGACACCCACTCTGTTAGTTAACAAGTTTGAGCGAGTAGAAATAAGGCATATCTTTCAAGAAGGGAGAAGGGAACTTAGCTGCATATTGGCTTGCTAAGTGTTAACTATGGTCGATCTTGTAATACTAATATTATATTGAATAATTCATATCAATTCTTGGAGAGGATAGGTTAGGAGTTTGTCTCGAGAGGAAAGCTTCTTAATACCTTTTCTCATTCCTTACCTTTTTAAAAAAGTGATGATGTTGCCCCTTAAACACACCAGAAAAAAAAAGATGTATAAATTAATGTGTGCACACTTTTTATATACGCAATTAGTTTTTGTGGGATAACCAGTAGTTAGTAAGGGTTCACTAACCAAAAATAATGACCCTTTTCTTTATCATGAATCTGTCTCATGTATAAAACAGGTACATACAAATTACTTTGTAGAATTAAAGGCATGTTCTCGGCAATTTAGTATCTACTAACTTTTCGGCTTGGTTCAATTCATTCCAGTTAATTACAACTAGATACAATTTAGTTTAGTTCACTCCAAGAGAACGAACCACTTGAATTTGGGTATGATTACATACACGTAATCAAACATA
The DNA here is from genome assembly GCA_900322385.1 of Pharnaceum exiguum. Lineage (NCBI taxonomy): Eukaryota > Viridiplantae > Streptophyta > Magnoliopsida > Caryophyllales > Molluginaceae > Pharnaceum > Pharnaceum exiguum. The sequence goes on from ONZK01000387.1 coordinate 72,734, forward strand.
ACATCTTCTAGTTCAGCATAAGGAAATCACTTGAAGGTCTTGCTGTACATATCAACATTTTCTTTGACATTTCCCACCATAGTGTGGCCTGGTAGCGCCCTGAGTGAATGTAGTAATCTAATCTGTGATATGTTCTTTATCGTCGTCTCAATCTTCATTTCTTCAAGATCGTTTAAACGATTGTTTAGAGCAACTTATCAATGATCCTTCAAGCTTCAAAAGAAAAAAAAGAAGAAGCAGACCGGCTGTGCGTCTTGCATAATGGAGCAAATGAAAATATCCTATACTTCTGCTAACAAATCGGTATTCTTAAGCTGTATGCATATATTTAGCAATTAGACTGTTAGAGTACCTATTTCTTAGTAAGATAACTGATTGAAGCTGAAACATCACATACAGTTCACTTAAGAGATCTGAGTAATAAAAGCAAGATAAAGCCATTGATCCTGCTTGCTTTCTGAATAATGTGTTCACATAATGTAATACTAGTACACTATCTAGTGCCCTCTTCCCCGTATGACTACTTCAATAACACTGTAAGTCTAACAGAACTAGAAATATCACTACATGTGGCAGACAATGCCCCAACAATTAGTAATCCTGTTATGCTGCTACATTTCAGTCGCTCTAGTTAGATGAATTGAATTTAATTTAGACTAGCTACATACTAATACTAGACTGACTTCAAACTGATAAAGAAAGTCCTCGATCATATATATATACATGGATCTGCATCAGATTAATTTCAGCCAAAATCCTGGTGATCATGACATAAGGATCGGAGGCTAACAAAACCGGCCTAGTTGAATGATCATCACGCTCGTATCATCACTTGATCCTCTGCTAATTGATAACTCCACAAGCTTTCTACAAGCGCGGGTTAGTTCTGACTTTTCGACAACTGCTGTACAGAATGGAAGAACTGTGTCTACTGCTTCCTGGTTAGTAACCTGTTAGTCATGAAACAGACGCTTATTAGTACCGTCTAATAGGTTTAGTTCGTAAAAATTGATTCGCAACCGTCATTATCCAGTACATACCTTATCCCAGAGGCCATCAGAAGCTAGAATTAAAAACTGAAAATCAGGTTGCATATCTACAATTTTGGTCTCAGGCTCCGCTGTGACCCATTGTTTCAAATGTCGGTCCCCTATGGCTCTTGACACTGCAAGAGAGCCTTGTACTCTCCACACACCATTGTAACAATCAACATATCCGCCCTGCATTACGACACAGTATTCTGTTAGGCTATTAGCTCAGGCATAACTACATTCTATGTAGGGTTGCAGCCAGCATAAATGATAGACTAGACTATCACTAGTTTAATAACATTAGTATACCTTAGCTTCAATCCTTGTCTTCTCGTCTGCTCTGGAGGGAGTATGATCCAATGTGAGCTGCTCAGCTAGGCCACCCTTGCTAATTACAGCGCGGCAATCACCAAGGTTTGAGACCACCAATTTACGATCTTGTATGAATGCAGTGATACAACAGGTACCACCATTATTAGCATTGCATCTAAGAAACTCGGCATCTGTAGCTAAATAACCATCCCTTATTTTCTCCTCCATAGTTTTACTTTCTCCCTGGCATACTTGGTCAAGAATGTTCTCCCCTAGTCTTGATGCTGCAAATTCAGCTGCCTTTACGCCCCCATGCCCATCAAAAATACCAAAGAAAGCCTGCATATTCAATTTTCTAGATTATTAGTGACTATATATACAGTAGTTGATCGTCTTAATTAGTACCATGTTCAGATCACCATTTCGTTTCAGAGTTTTACATAATTTGCATGCAAATGCTGTTGAATTGTTTCTCCGATTGGAGTACCAAATAAATGAATAATGTCCATCTTGACCGATTTGATTCTAGTAGAAACATTGTTATCTTGGTAAAGCGTTACACTAGTCCACAACTTCAATTATACTCATGAAAAAATGTGCTTCCTGATCGAAAAGAATGCCGTAGTAGCAACTTGAATTGTTACCTGTTTCGAATTGTCCTGTACATTATTAACAAGAGCCGCATAACGGTCTTCCATTGTAGCCCTTGACCTCCCTCTCTTGCAATAAGCACCGTATCCATCACCTTCAACCTCCAACTCCTCCATCCTCTCGACACGATTTCTTGGTGTCGCCTCGACGTCTAACAAACTACTCAACCTCGCAACTGCTGGAACACTAATCTTGTTCGGTCTTTTCCTTTTCAACAATGGCAACTCATGATGTTGATCTGATGTTGAAACAAGCCCTTCAAAATGCTGAAATCTTAGAATCATATTAGGTGAAAAAGGACTAGAAGTAGCTGGATAAATGTTATTACTCCCAACATTATTGCTTGATGTCGAAAATGTGTTATGGCTGGCGTTAAGCACTGCAACATCACCATTCATTTTAGTTTCCTACGTATTGTATATTATATAAACTTCTGTTGTTTTTGTTCCTTTGCTCGGATGATTCAGCTTTGTCTTTGTAAAATATAATGAAATCTTACTATCTTAGGCTAAGAATTATGAATCGTGAACATATTTATATGTGAAAGGAGGAAGGGGTCAAGGGGTGATAACGGGTCAGCAATTCAACGGTCAAAAAATGAGCTTTGCTAAAATTAGTGCATATTTGCGCTAAAATTGTGGTGACTTGGTCACTTTTTAAATCTATATACTAGTGCAAAGTAGTTATTCTAGGACCATGTGAATTTTCTACATTACTTAAACTAGGTGGACGGTTTTTGCTATCTGGAACATTTGGTATTGGTCTATATAAGTGTTCCCACGATGCTATTTTCCCTGCATTCTCAAGGAAAATGCTGCCCATTTTCAAAACCACCCTAAGTGGAAAAAGTTGTACTCTATGAAAGTGTTAAGTCAACTTGTTTTCTTCTACCAGTTAATTATAGTTTAATCCTTAAGAAAAGGACTATGCAGGGGAATTCTCCGTACTATGAAGTCGTAGACAGGTTTCCGGCGCCGAGTGTTTGCCTTTTTTGATCTTTGAATTGATGGTTCAATTCCTCGCTCCGTCTTTAAATTAAGTATAAAATTCTCGTGTAGGCTCCAGAGTTTTGTTGTTTAATAAGAAATCCAAGGAGAAACGTAATAACACTAGAAAAACAGGCGAATCATCGTCTTCTAGAAAGATATCAAATTCAAGTACGAGACAAACCTTGAAAAGGTATATTGGTGAATGGTGTAGTCCAACAGGCAGAATTAGGGAAATACGTACTTCAAGTTCGCACCTAAAATGTCTTCGGATCGGAGTAAAGTGGCATGCATGAAACATATATCAGGAGAGTAGAGGTGGCAAGACAAAAACGACCCCAAAAATTGATCGAAAATTACCACTATTCAACTCGCTAAAAATTTGATTATTATATTGTCCCGAAATTGGAAAATGACTAAACTCGATTGATTCGCTAATTTCAGTATCAGCTCACTAATAATTTGATTAGTAATAGCTTCTTATTTAACTTCTAATTAATTGTTCAGTTCGGTTTCAATTTTCTGTCTATCATCAATCATCATGTCCAGTTAAGAACAGCTTTTTTTATAACCATTTACGAACTTTGCATGTTTTTACTAAAGAAACTTTTTTTTTTTTGTCTCGAACTGGAACTAATCATTGACATCGATCTAATTGTTCTGAAGTGTTACAGTCCTTACAGCAGACTTAATATTGTCATTAATTCAATTAAAGGTAGTAGAGAATTGAACCTGTAAGTAACTAAACCAATTTTTTTAGATCAACAATTAAACCAAATTGTAACTAGCTAGTACTTGACATTCAATATCTTAAACTTAATTATATTCATATTTTGATGAGAAACTCAACTGAAATTAACTAGAATATCTTCTGCTGCTAGCTATTATATATCTAGTAATTGACAGTAGAAAACAACACAATAATCAACAGGGCAAGGCAGAGCCACACGGACATTAGATTTACACCACACTTGATTATTCCATTCAGTTTAACTTATTCCATATCATAGCACAACGACACAAAGTAACATAGGAACTTCATTCTTATCGATCGTGAGTTCGATCATGACGCTTAATAAGTAATTAGGCCTTATACTTGGACTCGTCGATATCAATCCCTTCTTCCTGAGCCCGTTCGCCACCAGACTTCTCAGTGGTGCTCAGGCCGCCTTTTCGGCCCATCTCCTGATACCCTTCGGTCCCTATTTGGTCCCTCCTGGTCTGTCCTCCTCGGCTCCGCCCCTCCGCGAGGTGCTGTTGTGCTTCTAGGCTCTTCCCGCCAGTCCCCCCTGGCACCACTGTCTCTCCCTTCCTTGCTCTCTCTTCCAAGTCTTCTTGCTTCTTCTGTTGCTGCTGACTCGACATATTTGATATATAGTAATACGTACGTAGACTGTTTTGTTTAAAAGTACGTAGACGACACGTCCAATTAATTTGATATGTAAGCAGTCGTGGCCAAATGATAAGATTTTTAAGCTATGATTTTGTTTTTGATCGAGTTCGGTAGTATATTTTATTTATAGGGGAGCTGAAGCTAGTAACGGTTGGTGATCAGAACAAAAAATGACGCGCGTCGTACATGAAAGGTCTTGATCATGATCAGGTGGTGACATGGGCACTACTGCAGTTGTAGTAGTGTTTTTGTTTAGACACGTTCATGCTGATGTTTAGGTGGACCGTGGATCATATCACGCATGTATGTGGCAACTCTGGCAAGCAACTTGGACGTGTATGAATCATTTGCAAACTGGAAAGCAATATCTTCTTCGGGAATGATTGTACTAGGTACGGAGTACCTTTTTTTCATGGAGGATTGCAATTGTACTAGGTACTTTAATTTAGATGCTCAATTAATCCATTCACATTTTTGTATACTAGCTAGCTAGAACGAAGCATATAAATTATAATTGAATTGGATAGATGAAGACTTGGACTGAATGAAATTAAGGTTGTTTACTTAATCAAATTAAATCAATCCACTTGCGATAGACATTGGCTCATTGCACATTGCCAGGGTGAAACTTGTACAAAGATGTTGTTATTAGTTGAGTGCGATGTAACTTACAAGGGTCGTTTTGTAAGGTTTGGTTTTTTTTATCAAGGTGAGCTGATGATTTAGTTTAATTTACAATTAGCTAGTAGTTTGCGATCCCAACCCACGGTTTGCAAGTTTGCAGTCATGGTACTTCTCCAATTAAAGTGCATAGGGCAATCAGCTTTTTCACTGCACGACATGTTTTTATGGGTACATTTGTTATTTAACGATTTTCATATTGCAGGTACAAAGGTTTTTCTAGGGACATTGATTGTTAACGATTGTTCATTGCAGATTATACGAGATTTCTCATACATGTACTAAGTGGGTCATTCTGGAAGCAGTCTCTCGATTTTCAAATCGGGGTAAGGCTGCGTACATTAGGCTACCTCAGTACGTACCCCATTTAAGATAGGATTCACTGGGATTGTTGTTGTTGTACTTATTGATCGATCACAAAAGCTAGAGTACCGAGAGCGCATTAAATAAACAGAGAAAAATAAAACAAATTGAATCTCTGCGTACTTTACATAAATAAATATAAATCAACAATGTATACGGTGATAATTTATTCATATGAAT
>ONZK01000387.1:78335-90798 GCA_900322385.1 Pharnaceum exiguum
TTGAGATATGAATTAAATTGAGATATTAATTAATATAATTAATAATATTAAAAAACAAGTACTCGTAATTGAGATATGTTCGAGTACTAAAAGCTTAGGAGATGTTTATCTGAACCTTGTTTTCCCCGAAGTTGAATAACCTTCGTGTCAACTAGGGGTAACAATTGTATGTTGACTCATGGGTCAAGACCAAGCCACACGTCAGTAGCTAGGAGCAATATGGTGCTAGAGCTAGCTAGTCGATCTTATATACGAGTATATTATGAGCCATAACGAGGTCGTTATTGTACACATCTTGACCTACGTACGTACATAGTCTATATATACCTTGCGTTTACATCCTTTTGTTTACGCAGAGAAAACCAAAACATAGATCTAGATTGCCTTCAAAAATTAGACAAATAATTTAAGTGAGAAAATGTCATCACAGCAGGAGAGGAAGCAGCTTGATGAGAAGGCAAAGCAGGGGGAGACAGTTGTCCCCGGTGGCACTGGAGGGAAAAGCCTGGAGGCCCAAGAGCACCTTGCTGAAGGTCAAATGTCTAATTAACTTCCTATCTATATGCTTCATTACCTACCAATCTACTGTGACATTTCGTTATATCATTTCGTTATTAATGATATATAGTTGAAATCCCGACTTGCTAGTGTACTAAATGTTTTGAATTTGGATAAATAATTCGATGATGTTGAGGGAGATAATACATCGTAACTATGTATGATTGATAGTCTACTAAACTAGACATTTTCATTTTCACTTTCACTTTCACGTATAGGCAGAAGCCGGGGAGGGCAAACAAGGAGGGAGCAGTTGGGGACCGAAGGATACCAAGAAATGGGACGTAAAGGTGGGCTAAGCACCGGTGACCAGGCTGGTGGTGAGCGAGCCGCCGAGGAGAAAGGGGTTAACATAGACGAGTCCAAGTTCAAAACAGGAAGCACTTAATATACATAGTTCATTCGCATCATCGTCTCGTGTGTGTTATAATGAAGTTAGTCCCACAGTCCCAAGGCTTTCGAAGCTCGGTCGTAGTTATGTGTACTAGAAGTAGATAGTTAAAGGATGTTATTTCTCATGCAGTAGCTTGTAAAATAACTTTTTCAATTAAGTTTTTACTTTTTATCATCGATCAGCAGTTTAGTTTTTACATCGATCTTATTTAGCAAGTTCTTTTGTTATTTCTATCTAAAGAACGTTTGTGGAGATGTAAACGAAATGAATATCCAAAAAGACATTTGACATGTACTCATTTGGACGAATTGATCGAGTTCATAAATTTGATTATAATATTAAGCTACTATTCCAAAAAAAAATATGTGACAAACTTATTATTCTAAGGGCAAGTGCAATTGCAACGGTGAGTTTATGGGGTGAGTTTATGAGTGTTTATGTGAGGTTATGATTGAAAGGGTTGAGTTTATATAACCCATGTAAGCAACAAAATAAAAATAAATACTTAACTTTGTATAAAATAATGTATATTTGGGCCTTCGTTTGGGAGTTTATGAAAGTTTATAGGGGAAGTTTATGAAAGTTTATAATTGGGGAAAAAGATTGGGTTATGAAAGGTAGGATCTATCAAAATATGATGTGGATAAGAGAGAGGGTGAGTTTAAGTGTTTATTGTTGAAGGTGTTCTAAGTAAATTGCATCCTGAACAAAATGAAGTATTTTTTTTGTTGTGCCAACAAAATAAAATCTTAATTTCATTCCGCTCACATAGATAATTTCAATAAGTTTATTTTCTACCATATGCAACTCCAATAAACCCCAAGATGATGCATCTGCTGAGCTACCAAACATTTGTACCTTGGGGAGAGGAAGGAGTTGATATATGGGAAACCCAATCATAATTCGTAAGCAACTTGGACATAAAACCTCGCAGACTAGAATCATATCCTAAGAGGCCAAAACCAACGAACTTCCACATTCCACCGACATTTAATCGACTCTGGTGTCCAGATTCGAGACCATAGTTCGATTCCTAATAGAAGCCCAAGATGAGATACTCATGGATAACACGCCTTCTTACCTTTTATTAAAACCATGATTGCTAATAATGTTCTCATTACCAAAACACCAATTTAACTTTTCTATTTGTTCATGGTAAAATTGTAAGGACATCCTTTTTTATATAGTTGAGTTTTTAAGGACACCTCTTATATAACATTTTTTATTAGAACATCCTAAAAATCTTAAAAATGTTGTTTAGACACCCCAAATAAGATTTTCGACCTATCAGGTAGAATTTCCCAATTTGCCCTTAAATAATTATATGCGCCTATGTTGTCTATTCTCCTTTTTCATTTCCATATTGGTTTCCTCCTTTTCCGCGTTACTTATTCTCCCATTCCTTTCCTTTTTTATTTTCTTTTCTTTTCTCCACACTGGATACTCAGATCCACGATGTGGAGTTATTGTAGATTTGTAGTTGGATGTGTTGGGTTGATGTGCACTCCGGCTAATTTTATGTGATGAGACGACCAAGTTTAGTCCAATTTAATTTGTAATGACAATTTGATGATTGTTGTTAGGCGTTTTACTATGTGTGTTTTCTTCACATTTATGTTAACTTCTTCATCCCTTCAAAAAAAAAAAAACTTTTTCATTGTAATCAATATTATGACGTAGACAATGTAAAGATTTAAAGAAAAGCAAATTTATTTATTTCATTACATAGCAAAGGTACGAAACGTAAGCATTATAAAATATCTAACTTCTCAACGTAGTGGGATGATTTCTCAATACAGTGTGATTTTTTGACAAATTTCCATAACTACCCTTTTTATTTCCCCAATCTCTCATTTTCCTTTCTCCCTCCCTCTCCCACAATTGCATCAATTGGACACTTTTACCCAGAAAAAAAACATCGAGACCCACAACAACCATTTCACAGAAGGAGTACATCAAATCATCAATGATTCAATGCTTCAGTACCTCACGTAATGCTATAAACAAAATAAAAAAGAAAAAAAGAAATTCCAAGTTTAGTAAAAAAAAAAACAGGAAAACAAAGGAACTACACTGAGAAACCCAACATAGGGGTTAGGACCAACCACCACCACAAGCAACCCAGGCCCGCCACCACCCATCACTAGCTGTCGACCCGACTTCCTCCCTCCGCCGCCACCTCTGTCAACAACCGTAAATTCGAAACCCCCCTTCAAGATTTACGCAGATCCAAGTGTATGCAGCACTACCATTAAACTAAAAAAAAACGAACATCTATATGAAAATGAACAAAACGAAGTGTAATTGATGGTTTATGTTAATAATCTATGTCTTGTAGTTTTAATTGATGGTTTATGTTAACATACAGTAGTGTAAGTTTGATGGTGTTTGAAGACTTTCATGGAGTATATAAAATGAGAGCTCTCTTTCTTTTTTTTTTTCTGTAGGGGTATGTTATGAAAATTTTATAAAAATCTCCACTGCGTTGAGAAATAGCCCCACTACGTTGAGAAACTCCCTAAAATATTCATTAAATACCTACTCGTACTAAAACTAACTAATCAAACTAAGCTAGGCCCAAACTAGTCCAACACTCCAAACGGACATAGTAAACTACCCCAATTCAACATACTCCGTATTACACCAACACACAACCCCACCCCAGAAAAGTGATGACCCAAATTCCCATTTTAGGCTTAACATGCATGTATGCGAAGAGTCTTTCTTCACAACGCCACCACAGTCGCAATAGTTGTGAACTTAACATCCTGCAAAGGGGCCGAGGTTTTAATGTAAGAGTATTGTTTGTGTTTTCTGGGAAAGGGAGATAAAGGAATCTAGGGAAGGGGATGAAAATTGATAATTAAAGACAAAATTACCTAGAATAATTACAAGTTGGGAATATATTACAATAATCCCAAATTCGTAAATTACCCCTAATAATCCCAACGTGGCACCCTATATTCTTGAACAACCTAATGATTTCTAGCTGTGCCATATTTTGGTGGAACTTGCATGCGTGGAATCGATTTGGCATGTGTTTTTTTCAGTCAGATTCTCCATAGCATAACTCCACAGTTGCGAATTACAACAATGCATTCACACATGAAGAGTTTTGTCTAAATTTATTCATTTCGGCGGTACATGCAAGTTTTACGTGAGGCATACTTTGTTTTAATCTGAGTCAGCATATCTGACTAAGAAAACGCTTGTCAAATCAATGTCATGCATGTAAGGTACACCGAAAATGGCCCAACCGGAAAACAATAGACCTTTCATGGATATGGGGGGCCAAGTTGAAATTATTGGGGGCAGTTTACGAACTTGAGATTATTGCGAGATATTTGGCCCAATAACTTATTTAGGAGGGAAAACATGACATTTTGGAGGGAATTATGCTTTCAACTTTTTCACACTCTACTCTGATAAGGGCAAAATGAGAAGTTACTTTTGATTTTAGGTCGAAAATGTCATTTAATGATGTCTAAACAACACTTTAAACGCTTTTGAGAGTATTCTAACGAAGTGTTCTATACAAATCAATATAAAATGCATTCGCAAACTCAACTATATTAAAGGGTTGTACTAACAATTTTAAGTTTGTTCGAATAGATATGTAATTTTTTTTTCTTCTTGGGTATTTGGGGCAAAAAAACTTATCCCAACGACGTCGTTCAAATTATCATCACCAAAACTGCAAAACCCCACTAACACTAGGGTTTTACATTTTTACACCCAAAAACAAAATCAAAAGCACTCAAAAAGAGCGGGAGCCAAATCCAAATCAAAACCCAAACCCACCACAACCAACAAAACACATCAAAAACCACCCAAACAGAAAGAGAAATCACTCCAATTGAAAAACATTAAAACAAAATGCCGGTGGGAGTTCGAGAGCTGAAAGTGTTAGGAGAGTTCAAACCATTTGGGTTAATAGCAGAAGCTTTGGACGGCAAACCCTCTGAAGAAAATGTCTCAGACAAATACGATTATTTCCTCTTCGATCCCGAAATCACTCGTGAGCAAGACCAGTTTGACTCCGTTGACTCTCAGTCTTCTTCCTCTCTCTCGGCCGATGGCTGTGACCACGAGATTTTCATCCGCGGTAACCGGTAAATAATAAACAAATTAAATTCTTTTACCGCTTAGTTATTTCTGGAGACTATGCGACGCTATTTAATTTTTCAATTTGGCCACAGGATAATGTGGATAGCAGGGTCACGTGTGTACAAGCGATTTACTCTAGACTCCGCAATCACAATGGTACATTGTTTAGCTTAGAAAAAATTTGCGTGCACCCGTTTCATATATGAGACAGAGTCATTAATGACAAAAAGTGAACTTGTTGCTTATATGAGACGGGTGCACACAAGTTGTACATTTAAGTTCAATTTATTGTTATTGTTGGTCATTGTACACGAATCTATTTTATTTTATAGGCATGCTGGTGTCACATGAGTTGTACCTCAGAGGCGGTTCTCTGCGTATTACAAGTTGATTCTTTGTCAATATTTAAGACATCAGGTGAGGAAGTTAGTAAAGCTAGCTGTGTATTATCCTTGCTTTTATAAAACATGACAGTTTTTTTTTTGTGGTAATATGATTAAAAGAAATAATAGTACACCAGAATCTCGGACTATAGCAAAAGGGCTAAGAAAACCTTCCATTACTTCTTACATTTTGGTGAAGTTGTTGGAAGTCAATACTTCAATGCAACAATGTACTTAGGGTCAATCGCAGAAACAACCTCTCTATTTTGTCAAACAGGGGTATGGTTGCGTACATCCTGACCCCCAAGCGCCCCCATTGAATGGGGATTTACACTCGGTTGTTGTTGTTGTTGTTGTTGTTGTTGTATAGTACACCAGAATCTCTTATTTGACGAAAATTGGATTGTGTTTATAACCCGATGCGATGTAATGCTGATGAATTGTTGTATCCGTGCTTGTGGTAAATTGAAAAAGCTTGACAACAATAACTATTCTTTGCAAGACACTCGAAAAGATTAGTGGCAAACTAGACCAATTTCTTTGCAAGACACTCAAAAAGTTGACTCTCCCACTTTAACTGAGCTCATCTCAGGCCGAGACATTACAAGTTTTATAATTATAAATCGCTATGTAAAAGACAAAATGGATTGAATACGGTGTTCTTCTCTGTTTTCAGGTGAAATAACATCGATCCCACTTCCCGGGATAGTTACTTCAATATGGCCGCTTCCTTTTGGGTTGCTTTTGCAGCATGCAGCAGAAGGGAACCCTCCAACAGCCTCATTGCCTATTTCTAGTCCGTTATTAAATACTAGAGACATTTTGAAACGAGAAGCGCACTGTAGTCCGCAACAAAGTTTTGGGTTCTCTGGTTCTTGCAATAATGTTCTGAAAGGAAATACCGCTTCAATTTCTTCGCATCTAATATTGACCGACCCACTTGAAGAACCCCAGGTGCTCATTACATGCTTGTTTTCACTTCTGCTTTCTTCTTTCTCCTCTCAACCCTTTGAAGTGTTGCAAGGTATCGGTTGACCTTGTGGTTCCTTGCTTGGATTTTACCTTGGCTGGATACCTTTAAACCTTTATCAGTTCATGACTTCATTCTTTACCATGCATTTCCCAGCCATCCTATGTTGGTGGTAGAGGCGGGTTGAAGATAATGAAAGATTTTGATGAGAGAACAATCTGGACCAGTGATCGTGTTCCTCTTGTTGCTTCGTATAATAGAGGTTAATAGGTTGTTATTGTGTACTTCTTCATTTGCAGCCACTTTTTTCTTGTAGGCAAAACCTAATGATTTGTTGTTCTTTGTTCTTTATTTATTGGCTGCTGCAGACAAAATGCAGCACTCTATTTGGGTAGCAGAAAAAGTGAGTCCTCGACTTGGAGTAGATAGCTCCTATCTCCCTAACTCTGGGGTTTCAGCTGGGCAGTTTTCTTTCCGGCGAATTTGGCAAGCAGGTTCTAAGACAGCTGCAACCAAGGTACCAAATTTTTTTTCTTGTCCTGTTTTTGAAGGCCAGAGTCTGTCTTTCTTAATTGTTGCAATCATAGCAATATTTTTGGTTGCGACAATAGATAGATAGATAGAGATAGATGGATGGAGGTTTGGTTCCTAGTACATTGGAGCAATTCATTACATTCCTGTTAAACTGCAATTTATGATCTTGGAAATTAGATTCTTTACAAAGTTAGTTAGATAACTGGTGTTGTAAGTTTAATATTAAGGGGATTCTATGAGTGTTGTGTTTTCCAGTTTCCAAAGCGAGGTCATGTGTCCAGCTAGTAATCAACGAATCAGATGTCATGAGAGTTTCCAAGAAACGTAGAGACACTTAGGTATGAGGGAGGAATCTGTTATTTAGTTCTGGAGCAGTTCTTGATGCTGTCTTATCTAAATAAAAGCCTGTCTTATTTTTACTTTGTGATTGGTTACATGCGACTATTAGTTAGTTCCAAGATTTAGAGAATATTTGTGCTTACTTAATATTTTATATTGTAGGTTTTTCTGGCTTCTGATGATGACGCATCACCTGTTATTTGTTTCCTTCTCCAAGAGCAAAAAACCTTATCAGCCATAAGGCTGCACACAGTTGAAATCAATGATGAAGTATATTTTGACTTGAAACCAGAGAAAGGTTGGAGCATACCCGCAGTTGCAGCCGAACCTGTCGCTGTCACCCGCCCACGGTACTCTAGAATGCCTATACTTCTCATCTATTTGTTTTAACTCTGTTATGTGTCGTTTGAAGTGTATCTCCATTCAGATTGAAGGTCGGGCTGCTTCCATTTGCGGACATCCTTGTTTTGGATCCAGATAATACTATATATCTCTATGTAAGTTGCTGGATTCGGCAGTTTCAGACATCTTTCTTCTTTCCTGAATGTTGAATGTGTTAGTATCCTGCAGAACGATTTGCTATCACTCAATTTTTGCTGTAAAAAAGAAAAGGTCACTGAAAACAATTTGTATAGGATAAGGAGAATCTCGTTTTTTTGCTTCCAAAAGCCCTTCGGTATTTATCATTTCAAATTCAAGAGTGTGATGCAACCACAGTAGACTTAGATGTTGACGCCCTCCTCTGTTTCAATATTATTCAGCATGTCACTTTTGACTATTTGGCTTAATCCCACACCTTTTTTTCGCGATCTTCATTTCCTCATAATGGGCTGTTTAGAATCTTGTTTTAATTTCTATCTACTTTTTTGTACTTTTTATAAAGTTTTAATGTATTGTTTTTTTTGATCTTACACCCTCTAATGACTTCTTGTTGTTTGCTATGCCAGACTGGGGATCAGTGCCTTTGCAAGTACACTCTTCCTTGTTTAGACAGACGCCAATTGGAGGAAATTAGTGCTACTTCTGATAGCAGATCCAACAAGTATGTAAAAGTTATAGGATTGGCTGATGCTGTTGGAGCTCGAATTAACGTAGTGTTAAGCGATGGGGAAGTATGTTGTTCATATTCATGTTATTTTTTTTGTTATGTTTAATTTGTCTTTAGCTGAACTAATGTCTTCGAGGAGTGAACATGAAATTGGCATAATTGTTCCGGAGTGTGGTGTGAACTAGCAAGCATGCTTTATCGCTGTAGCTGAAGTAAATTGACCTTTTGTAGACAATGTACATTCTTAGTAAATGTGATTGAGTATGCACCTATCATCGCCAGTCACCGCTGTTTGCTGAAGGTGGTACCAGTATCTATCTGGGACAATTTTATCATTGTTGTTTTCCTTTTTCTTCCTTACCCTGCTTTCTTTATCACTGTTATTTCGTTGGGTCAGTGCTTACTCTATAAGCATATGTGGTGTTATTTTGATGTCTTGGAGGACAAATAAATCGTTTTCCCTTTTCAGTGGTAAATCCTGGTAATTCTTGTCAGTGACCCCTTTTTTTAAAATTTTTTTTTCCCTGCTGGTGAACGATGATCAAAGATATTTTTAAGTTGAGGGACTCTTCTTGTTAGGAAAATGAAAGATAAGGACGAGCTGCTTTAATATGGCAGAGTTGGCCCTTGTGCATTTTTCATCGCTTTCTGTATATGTTACAAATTATACATATTAGGAACCTCAACTAAGAATGTAGGCAATGGTAGAAAGATAATGAACGAAGTATGTTGGGTACTTGGGTGATAGATTTCAGTAGAAAAATTTCATAAGACACGTGCTTCTGAGGCTTGAGGCACAAAATGGTAGAGGTTACTGAGGCGGATACCTAAAGGCTAAAGATGTGGATGCAGAGGTAATGCTTGCATGGCGTATGTCACGAAGTGAACAAAAATGTATCACATGCTGAGAAGTATGCTGCATGGTGTTGTTTGTTTTATGTGGTACTCGTTAGGATTACGGTTCTACCAGTGAAAGAAAGCTGGTATTTTGTTCTGTCATCATTACACAGTGTTAGTGGCTGTCAATTGACATTACAATAGTGGTTGCAGTTTTCTCTGCTACCTCCTTATCTCCTTCCCAATATAGATTCTGCTTTATGTTATGTTTTTTCTGTGTGTCTGTGTAGGGGTTGTGAGGGTTGTATTGGTGGTGGTTTTAAATTTTACATTTGACTATTTGAGAAGATCTGGAGATTTTGTGATTCCATGTTGAGTTTTTGAGTATGCACAATTATCATATCAATCTTCAGCTTTATTTACTCTTAAGTTACAACCTTTTTTTTTTTGTTGATGGTTGTGATTGATGTATTTTTCTTTTCACTTTCTGTAGATGCTTAGATGTGCATTACGAAGAAGCCCCTCATGCTCCTTGGCTAATGATTGCATTATAGCTTTGGCGGAAGGTCTAAGTTCCCCTCTTTACAAGTATGTCCTTCAGCTTCTTTGGGGCACTGGTTATTTACAAGAGGCTGATTCAAATGTTGATTCTGAGTGGGAGTTGTTTAGAAGCATTATAGTCCAACTGTACAAAAAGTCCTCATCAACCTTGCCTCATGAATCAGTTGTGTCGTCATCGTCATGGGACTTCCTCATTAGCAGTGAGTTTCACAAAAATTATAGCAATTGTAATGTATTCTCTGGAATTTCCAATGGACGGTTTGCTGGTGCATCGGAAACTTGCCTCGTTTCTTCATGTAGAGAAAACACACATAGCTCGGGTGGGCTCTCCCATGCCAAATTTTTAAATGAGTGCTTGGAAGCATTGCACGCAGTATATGAAAATCTCAAGCTGATTAATCTTCGGAAGCGGTAATATCTTAAATCTTTTTCTGTGGTTTCTTGTCAGTTAACCCTGTCATTGCCTGTCATTTGCAATCTGCTTGTCTTGGTCTCCGGGGTTTCGTTGGGGAAGAGAGTCTGTTCTGTTCATATGCCTACTGGGATAAGGACTTCTCCGCTGGATTTTGTCCATTTGTTGTTTAAATAGATAAGACCTTTCCCATTTTCTTCTTTTACTGCTTCTATGTCTGATAAATACTTTTGTGATACCAATGTGATAAATAGTAACCAAAGAAAGTTAATCGCTGGATAGTGGATACTAAAAAGTAAAAACAACAATTTTCTCAATTGTACAAAAATGTTCTTGAAAAATTCCTTATGCATAGTCTGGTCACTGGTGGAAAAAGCAAGAAAATGCGAAGTTATAATAGATACAGGTATGGAGTGTCGGTGTACGTGGTCTAATCCTGAGTGGTGACTGATTTGTGTATGTTTTTTTTTTCTTTTGAATATCTGAGAACTTTGTAGTTCACCACTAAATGGATCCTGTATTGAATTCATATGTGATACTTTCCTTCTGTTATCCATCAGTCAAGTTCTTGAGAAAGAAAAATCCTTGCTCTGAGGAATTGATAGATTGTTAAGTTAAGTTTCGACTAATTCCATTGATTATTTAGTCAAGGTTCAAATCTATCTATTGACGATTGTTTTGTTCGCTAAATCATGAACAACTATATGTTCTTTTGACATGACTTATTTTGATTTCCTTCCTTGTGCAGGTTGATTAATGTTTTTTAGTTTTCCAACAGAATACTATAATGACAGATTTTTTGCTATGTTGCTTGTAGGGATTTGGCGCTTCTAGCTATTCTCGTATGCGACATTGCAAATTTTCTGGGCGAGGAGGGATATGTTGATCACTATCTTCGTGATTTTCCTTGTCTGTCTTTGAAGATAACAAAACTTCAGTCTTCTCTTTCATCAAAACATCCTCCAAGTTTGTACAAATGGTTGGAGAGCTGTTTGTTACATGGGCTTGGTCTTGCAAGTATAAATGACATTCCACCTCTTGTTCGCAAGGATGGAAGCTGTACTGCCAGCTGGTCACGCAAATTAGTTTCATTCTACAGCTTATTGTCAGGTGCAAAGTGCGTGGGTAGGAAACTCTCCTCTGGTGTATCTTGCAATATCGCTTCGGGAACATTTTCTACGAAGGAGGAGCAGATGGTTCTTGCGATGGTTGCTGAGGGATTTGGTCTGCAGCAACTAGATTTATTGCCTGTTGGTGTTTCGTTACCTCTGAGACATGTAAGTTTTTTTTTATATTAAAACTAAAAAACTATAACTTAAGATCTTAATAAACCAATTTTTTTTTGGACCATGGACATTTCTGTCCATCTCAATTGAACTTATACTATACATAACTGCAAATCTTAACAATGCTTTTTTGTGGGTGCATTGGTGGTCATTGGCATCTGTCTTCTTCAACCTTGTCATTTTGGGGTTATCTCGCATTAGGCAGTTGAGAAGTGCCGTGAATCTCCTGCAACAGACTGGCCAGCAGCTGCATATGTCCTTCTTGGGCGAGAAGATCTGGCTCTGTCTCGCATGGGGCACCTGAAAAAGTCTGAAGAGCGTGAAACTCCTATCAGTAGACAATTAATTTCAATGTCAACACCATACATGCTACATCTGCAACCGGTCACAATTCCATCAACTGTATCAGACACATCTGGGTTTGACAATGTTAAGTTTGAGGATGTAGATTCTTCTGAAGATCCTACGGTAGATGGCATGGAGCACTTGTTTAACTCTAGCACCCAGTTGCGGTATGGAAGAGATCTACGGTTGAACGAGGTTAGTGTTTTCACTATGATGGTAGTGAGAGAAGCATTACTGTTATGCTTTAGATTTGGTATTGTCTGAACTTGGGAACTAAACGGCTCGCAACAGTGGTCATTGGTAATCTGTCTTGAAGTTGCGAGGATGTGGAGCAATATTGTAGTATATCTTTTAATATTGTATTTATTGACAATGTCTCAATTTTGTTGTTGCCCAAGAATATGATAGCTTAAAAATTCACTTTTGACTATGTGCAAAAAGAGTAGTAAACAGGGTTGCATTTGTTGATCTATTGCGGACTTCCTGAGAACAAGGTTAGTTGGTTTTGGGCGAAACAAAGAAGCCAAGAAACAGAGATTGCTCTGGTGCTGTGCGTTTTTGGTGTATTTGGTTGGCACGGAATAATCGAGTCTTTAACAGGGTCACCCATCCCATAGATTATATCTTGGGCAATTAGAGTTTTTGGCTCCCCTGTGGGCAAAATCCCCAGAGGGAGAGAAAAGGGGGGG
>ONZK01000389.1:7732-17747 GCA_900322385.1 Pharnaceum exiguum
ATTTCATTCGTGTAACGTTCCTTAGTAAGAAATTTGACTGTATTGAGAGCAGAGACTAGAGTGTAGCCTCCAGTGGAAGACAGGAAGAGTGATAAACAATGTCAAAGATATGCATTGATTTACCTTTATGCAGAGATCTAAGGTCTTCTTCTCACTTACTTCAGCTTTCCAACGTTGCTACATACTTGCACTGAGGCCGGTTTACATTGTCATATGACATCATAATACGAGTAAGAATCTTTACTATATTTACATTGTGTTGCATCACTTGCATATCAATTACCTGCTGATGATATATACTCCATTACTCCGTAACGTAGTTTGAATGTTTGATTAACCAGAAAACATGCTTTTAAGTGACCTTTTCTACGGAGTAGTTTTCTTAAGAGTCTTCAGTGATTCTATGCTTGTCATCATTACCCGATTTTTAAACTGGATTACATTATTACTTGATGAGCACTCATATTAGTCATATATAACTTAATAGATACTGATCATATCGTGGTACTTAATTACTATCTGAGCTGGTTATTCGACGTAGTTTTTCGTCATTTTGCTTTTGCAATTTTGCATTGTATATAAATCTAAACAAGGAGCTAGCTAGTTTGACCTTCCACTTTGTGTGTACATAGATACAAATGAAACGGGTGTACGGGGTAAAATTTCAACTGAATAACGGCTCATAATTTAATTAAGAAACTTCCAAATGAGCTAGCAGAGATACATAGAAAAGGAAAGACATAAATTTTGCTAGATATATAGTCTAGCTATCTTGAAGAACAAAAGACCTAACTTGAAAGAACTCAGCAGCTAGCTACTCCCTGGTGTGGGCGTTTAAGGCAATGGAGTGGTACTGGCCGGAGAGCTAGGTGGAACACCCGGACGATTTTCATGCATGTTATTACTTTTCGCATAACTTGGGGCTGCGAGTCGATAGCATCCATAATTCGATTGCAGCCAGAAATACTGCTTGCGAGGAATTTTTCCTCTCTCATGATCATTATCACAATCTAGAGCTCTTAGCTCCTTTCTTGCATGAGTTTGATAAGCCATAACCTTCACATCAACGTGACCAAGGCAAAATAACAACAGAACTAGGAATGTTATTCTTATGCTCCTAGTCGTATAGGTATTCATTTCTAATTGCTTGCTATGGGCTATGGCAAAGAAGAATGGCAACGGAGAAGTATTATGAAATGCAATTGACTAGTGTAAATTTGAAGTAGATATAAATTGAAATGAGCTAGAGAAGTGTTATTTATAAACTACTATAATTAGTAAATAATCACGAAGCATCTTACTAATTTACCTAGAAGTTGCTGAAAATGAGTTGGCTAAAGGTGCTTACTTGCGCTAAGCTACAAAAACAAATCGTTACTACTACCATAATACGGAGTACTATACTAATATACTACGGATCGAGTAGTAAACAAATGATATAGGCCTATATAGGTCCTGTATCTACTCTCGTCCCTAGATTGACCCTGATGGAAGGCCGTTGTGCACGGTGTACCTTGAAGTACAACTCATCCAGTGTTTGAGAAAAAGGACCAATGTTACAAATAATATGAAATTTTCTGGATAATTCTTGAGAGTACATGTAAAAGAAATTTAAATTATACTGACATTTATCTCGAATGTTGTTTATAAATATCTTAGTCTAGAATATTTGTGAAATATCTAAAAATTTCTAGAATACTTCTTTGTGACTTTAAATATGCAATGTTTGGAAAACCGAATCGGATATCGAACCGATCTCTCAACTAGTTTACTGGTTTAACCGGTTTAACAGGTACTAAAAACTGTCAAAACCGATAGTTTTAAGTTATTTAAAAAATAATTTTAAAATTCTTTTAGTTAACAAGAACCAGTTGAAACTAGTCGGGTCTAACCGATTTTGACCAGTCTGGGGTTTTAGTGTTGGAGAACCGGCCAGCCTACCGTTTTTCGGTTCGATCCACTTTTAACATTTACTTGAGTTGGTGAGAGTTGACTAAAATGGCTACAATGTAAATGAGAGTTTCCCATCTCACAAATTTGATATATCACACTTCCGCTTCTCCAAAAATAACATTGCTATTAGAACGAAAGATCCATTCTACACAAAAAGTTCCCCAATATATTAAAATTTAAAGCCAACTCCAATTTGTAAACGAGAATACAAAATAAAATACTTAGAGAGATAAAGTGCGTAGGAAGTTGCTAGTGACGCGAACATATGTGGTCACGGTTGGTTCTTACCTCGAACGTTCTCACATAAGTAGAAGAATTTATGCATCTTCAACTATCATTTAATATGAGTTGAAGAATGTGACTTGGCCCTTCAATTTTGAACGTAGGTGTATCAATGTATCTTTCTCGCAAAATCTACCAACTATTGATGGAGGCAAGCAGGACGATTAGTTATGATTCAGTTCTTGTTAGTTAAACCAAATCAATCCGGGCAATTTAGTTCAGCTTTTCAATCGAAAGGGAGTGGATGTAGATCCTTCCACTTTGCATATGTAAATGCAACACTTCGTATTTACGAGGATACAATTTAAGATGAATAACGGATCATAATTAACGAAATCAAATTGAACAGAGATACAAAAGGAATTGAACTACATACACTTCAGCAACTTATTAGAGAAGTCTATATATCTTGAAAGTACTAGTGCTGGAAAATTATCGGGAAAAAAAGCGCACATAAACTCGAAGACCACGGCAGTCTTTATTCCCCGCGCATCTCTCTTGTAGCTCAGTACTACTTCTCGCTTCAGCAGCTTGCTACTCTAGTGGGCGTACGAGGATTCAGTGGAGTATGATTATATTGGTGGGCCTGGTGGCTTTTGATGGTTCATATTACTGTCAGCCTTTGGGGCTGGAATACTGTAATAATAGCATCCATAGTTTGATTGCAACCAGAAGCGTTGCCTGAGTGGAATTTGTCCTCTCCCACTACCACAATATGGTGCCCTTAACAGCTTTCTTGCATGAGTTTGGGAAGCCATAGCTTGCATATCAATGTGCCCAAGGAAAATAAACAACAAAACTAAGAATTTGACTATGCTCCTAGTCTTATAGGTCTCCATTTCTAATTGCTTGCCTATGGGAAAGAAAAATGGCAATGGAGGATTACTATGAATTGCAATTGAGTATTGTAAATTTGATGTAGATAGAAATTATAATGAGCTAGAGCAGTGTACGGAGTATTTATTAACTATATAACATCACAAAGCATCTTACTAATCTACACAAGTTGCTGAAAGTGAGTTGGCTAAAGGTTCTTAATTCATTGCGCTAAGCTACTAAACATACAAAACAAATAGTATAGCCGTATAGGCCTACAAGTCTTGTGATCTACTCTCGTCCCTAGGTTGACCCTTATGAGAGCCCGCTATATATGTATGCATAACTTGGCTCGATCGGTCAACATTTTAAGATAAAGGGTTCCATTTTATAATGAGTCCTGGTATGCCTTCAAGTAAAGTCAATAGTTAGTGGGCTGTGGGCAGTGGTGATATTGGTCCTCGGAGATGTGGATGAGTACTAATAAGAAGCTATGAAGTGTCAAATTCTATCAAGTCACACACTAAATTGAACTGAAATTCAGAGAAATTCAAGTCCTAATAAGAAGTTATATATAAGTCAATTTCTGTAACAAGTACTAACAACAACAACAATTGAGTGTAAATTTCCTTTCAGTGAAAGTATTCAGAGACGCAATCTAACCCATGTTTAAGAAAATAGGGGTTGTTTCCGAGAAACAAAAGGTATGCCACATAAAATTGAAAAAGAAGTGGATGCTAGTCATGGAACTATATGCAAGGTTCTCATCAACTCTTTCACTCCCTAAACCATCCCGTGGCAATTTTGTGCGCCAATTCCTTATTGCCAAAAGTTTTCTTCAAGAAATCATCTCATCGAGATGTATTTGGTGGTTGCAACGACTTAATTTCTTGTCTTGTTACAGTGATCAACCCATGTTATTCTGAAGCTGCAAAAACAGAGAAGTACGTAGCAACTTTGGTCATCTTAGAACTCGTAATCAGCAAGGTGATGGAGAGGTTCCAACCCAAAATCAATTAACAATGGTGGATGAGTTCTCTCAATTATAAACATCTCATGGCATTTGAACTTCTCACTTTAAAACATTACACAAGCTAAACTTGCCTACATAGATCAAGTTGCAATTAATAGTAACCAAAGAATTTATCAAACTCAAATCAGTACGGGGTAAAAGTGAAATCCCAAAGGAAAAAAGAAAAGAAAAGTGAAAACCTAACAAATTTTCAGCAGCAACATACCACATCAAACCATATTTTAACTAATTGATGAATATTCCCTTGATAATATAGATCTACTTAATTTACAATGCGATATTTATCAAGGGGATCTTTGAAAGGAAGCCGCTCATGATAAACCCTCCAAGCATAGTCCTCAAAAGAAAAGGAGTTGAATACCCTCTCATAATCTTCACCATCTTCACTGTGATTAGCATCATTTCCTTGGTCTGTTGCGGATTTGCTATCTTCGATTTCGTTTTCTTTAGTCGCAAACTTGGCAGGGACTTTTCTGAGAGGAGAAACTGTGGCCTCGATTGGAAGAGTGATCAACAATGTCAATGATATGCAACGCGAGTTTGTCGATTTGCCTTCTGTGACTGCCGATGGTCTTCCTCTCACTTTCTTCAGCTTGCCATTGCTCCATACCTGAGATCAGCAAGTATATTGCACTATTAGCAATGCGCATATATATGACATCGTAAGAAGCTGTACGTGCGATGTTAATTACATTGTGTTACATATCAACGTGATATAGTTGGGCTCAACCAGAAAACATGTGTTTGAAGCGACTTTTTCTTCAGCTCGTCTTCCGTGCACCGGGTGTATATATACACCCTGTGCCACGTCAGAGACATTAGTCATATAAAAGATTTCACTAGTCATTAGTCATATAAAAATACCCACTAGTCATTAGTCATATAAAAATGTCCATTAGTCATTAGTCACATAAAAATGTCCATTAGTCATATATAAACGATGACGTGGCACAGGGTGTATATATACACCCGGTGCATAGAAGATTTAGAGCCTTTTCTTATGGTCTTAAATTAGTGATTCTTTTATGTCATAAATTTTTGGTGAGCAACCACATCTTATGGTCTTACTATCCCAGTTACTAGCTTAGCTGGTTCTTTGACATAGTTTTTGTTCATTTTCTTTTGTATAAGCTTTAAACGGAGCTGGTAATTGAGACATGATATAACTCATATCAGATATCGCCAAATGTGCCAAATTGGATCATGAGTATACAAAATAATGGGAGCATACTATTTATCATCCTTCAAATTTGACTTGAGAGCTACCATCCGCAGCCAACGGGGCCTAGTGCCAATTAAATTTGCTACTACAAACTAAAGCCGCCCAACGTCACAACCAAAAGCATTAGCTGATTAGGAACTCGCCCTGTCCCCCATACGTACATCCCCACCGGAAACAGTCCTTAATAACTGGTAAGCTTTTTGAGCCAACATTTGTTTATTTAATCAAGAAGCCCAAGTCCTTTTGGGATTACATAATGTAATTAGCTTATATTAAGCCTTTCTTAATTGAAAACAAAAAACATTCAAGTTCATGTGATTAATTTATTAATTCCTAGTCATCATCCATTCAACCTCACCGAACTATCCTAGCCTCCAAAAGAACTTAATCTATCTGGACCCTTTACAAATAGAATATCCCAATTTAAGAGTCTTCAAATAATGCGCAATGTTTCATATTTTTTTCTTTTTTATTGGAAGATTTAGCTTAGGAACACAACTACACAAATGTGTTTGCGCTAGCTAGAATCGAAGTCTCCATTAAGATTTCTAGTATTTTAGCACATAGTACACATGTCCTATAGTTTCTTAGTTAAGTAGCTAGTATCATTTTTCCTTCTGATTATTAGGCAAAAAAGTAAATTGATAGATTAAATCAGGTTTATCCTCGGTTAAATCATCAATGACATTGTGATTACATTGGGTTGTTGACATGTTACTCTAGTTGTCATAGTAATGCATTTACTATCTGATATAGAATGTAACTAGTTTCTCCTAAAAATGACACCTCAAGAGATCACAAAACAAGCCTATTAGAACTAGCAGTTTAATTACCTGAGCAATGTCTCCAAGCATGACCAACACCGAACCAACCTCAGGCTCAACAACAACCGAACCTGTATCCGAAACCAAAGACCACTTCTGGGCCCGAATCTGGTACTGCAACCCAACGACATACGGGTAGACCCGACCTGACTTATCACCGTCAGATATCCACACCAACGAACTGGACCCTGCACCCACATTTTCCTTTTTCTTGAGAGGATTTACAACCCCTATTGCACACGCTAGTTCTTCCACCAACTCAAGCCCAACTTTCTCCAACTCACGAGTCAACTCTCTCAAACTCGTTAAGCTCAAGACATCATCATTTGCATTAGTAGTTGAACACTCACAATCCATGCAAAATGTCCCCGCTTCATCCCCCTCTTCGCAATCATCATCGTCGTCGTCACTGTTGAACCCTAAGGGCCAGTCCTTAGGGAAGTGACTAAGCTTTTTGTCTAAGGGAAGGTCAAAGAGAGAAGAAGCTTCTTTTTCAGCTGACTTAGCTAGCTCGGGGGAGATGCTGTGGTTGGAAAGTTGGAAGAAACCTGGCTCGAAGGAGGGGAGAGAAAGGAGTCCTCTTGGAGAAAGAGAGATGGTTTGGAGAGGTGTCGTCGTTGTGGAAGTAGTTGGAGGGGCGGGGCGAGGGGAGAAACGGGATGGCAGGGAGAGATTAGGCGGGAGGCGGCCGAGGAGAAGTGAAAGCTCGTTGACCGTGGCGTCGGACGAAGAGGGGAGGTTGGGCTGAGATGAAGGTGTTGGAGGAGGGGCTAAGGTTTGGAAGAGGTGGCGATGGTTTTGGGTAGAGGATGATGAGCTTGCCATGCTTGCTGTATGAGCTAGGGAAGGTTGATCACGCCCTAGAGGTAGGAGTGTAGTGTACGAAATGATGATTTTGTGGTGGCTTACTAATAAGCCTCTGTTGTCAACATGCTGTTATATGTATTAGTTTGATTAGTAGTAGTAGAATTAATATGTTTTTATATTTTCAATTACGTATACCACTAATGTTTGTCTTGAAAAATTATGCAGGAATGAGCATGTGTTTATGCAACAATAATGCATGGTCAAATATGTCCTAATTAATGTGATTTTTTTTGCCGCCTGCAGCACTCAATTTCTTATATGACGTGCCTGAATAAATTTAGCTACAACAGTTTCGTTGATGATTATCAGAAGATGATTAATGTGTTTCCTTTAGCTAGTCTATATTATGCACAGTAAATTCACATTTATAGTTTCTACGAGTCATATATATCTACGTAATATTACACAACTGCACACATGTATGTATATGCTTCAGAATTTTCTTGTTACAGGCTTACAGCTTATGGGAATTGGGAATTCCACTCCGATCCCTTGGCCTAATGGCCCTTTTCTACTGAAGTGAATAATTAATTTCAATTTGTGAAGTCCTATAAAGCTTAAAGCAAAGGGGATGGGCATGTTAGGACTGATCTGACATTTTACGAACAACGAAATCACTTTACGTTTTGTGTTCAGAAATATTTTAGTACTTGTCTAAATAATGTAGCAAACCAAACCCCTTAATTCAGCAAATGGCGGGAAAGAGGGATATAATTAGCAGCTACCAGCAGCTCCACCAACATCATTAGAGAATTCAGAATTGATCATGACATACTAATCTGAATTAGTTTAAACATATAAGCGTGTCAAGGTATGTACTAATACTCTGTCTTGATAAACGAGAACATAGTAACCATGTAATGTCGAACTCGAACACCCTACTGATCAGTGGCCACCACCACGCACATTCTCTTGTATCTCTGTATTGAATAAAGGATCAATTATTTTCCCTGTTTGAAGGTTAAATTTACGTATTTAAAGTGAATACAAACAATGACCCTGTCACACACACTGTCACTGTAAAACCGTATTACACTTTTTCATGTATAACTGTAGACCTGTAGTCCCTCATTTCTCTTTTATTTTTCTTTTTGCCCTGATACTATCACCGTTCAAGCAACACCAGGCTTGAACTTAGATTTCCAGGTAGCTTGTAGCATTTTAAGATGAGGCCATCAGATTGGGTAACTATTAGCCAAAGCCTTACCAGGGACATGATTCACATGATAAAAGGGAATGCCCAGGTGATTCATATGCTGAGGTCAGAGCTTTCATAATTCATATATGGGCCTTGCAACCTTTATTATTTGACTGGGTTTTTGTTTGTTTTTGGTCTAACAAACTTCTTTTAATAATTTCCCCTTTTTTTTGGTAGAATATAATTTCCCTTTTAAGAATCTCCTTCTGCACAAGTCCCCACAGGTACTCCTGGTGAACAAATTTGTTAAAAAAAAGTTCCCAGAGGAAAAGATTTTTAAAGTTGTCTGTCTTACATGCAGACCGTGGCATTAACAAACGACTGGATTTCTTTCGTCTTTTACACATAGCAAACAATCTCTAACATTAACATATGGAGTAGGTACTCAACTGTTGGTTGAGAAGTTGATGTAACGAACTATTAAATTGCTGATAAGCATTATAGGCAAACAACACTGAGACAAACACTGGTTCACTACCCTCCTAATCGCAACTTCATGGTGTGGGGAACTTCATGGTCGGAAGAATAAGATACGATTCTTTATCTGGACAGATTAGAGTTTGTCTCGAGAGGAGATCCTACCAACTCCTTACTTCATATCTAACCTTCCAAAAAAAATGGTTTATTACCCTGTTGCATTTGAATCGTTTCCCTATTTTCGTTCAAACTGTTGTAATAAAATAGATCCCCCACGCTCGAGAGATCCTCTATGTAATTCTAGGAAGGCAACTTGAATGTCTTGTTAACAATAATCGCAACTCTTGACAAGATTGGAATAACAATCAAGTACCTAAAGTGAGATCACACATCCCTAACAGTAATAGACAATCAGCACAGTGACTCGGTTAGGTGCTTGCAGTTGCCCATGGAAGCTTCATCTCAGTGAAATAATAATAGTTTTTGAAACTCACTTCCAAGAAGGCAAGATTACGGTTCTAAACGCCTTTCAACGACCATTAATAGAGTTATAACATCTTATAAACCTAAGTTACTTTTTAGAATAATGTTTATAGCTCTACCACTTCTCTCTAAGCAAAACTTGAATGAAGTTTATAGTTACCTCTTCTCGTAACACTGATAATTAATACGTCCATCAAACTGCATCTGCTGACATTTTCAGCCTTTTCGAGCTTAGAGCAGCTTTCACCATAGCCAAAGCACCCTCATATGTCTGGCTGCCACCTATGAAACCACTCATGTGCACAAAAACACCACCAGAAATACCTGTCTCCTTGGATAAATCATCGTCTCTCAAGCCTCTCCAAGCTTCCGGAAGAGGCTGCCGACTCTCGAATCTGTCAGGCGCAACTGCCACAGCCTGCACTCTCCACTGTTTGCTCCTCTCATCCTACACAACAGGAATAATACAACTAAGAAACCTTTCTTACAAATCACCGTTGCAAAAGCTAAGTAGCCAAGTCTATGCATTCTCGTGTACAAATATTGAAACTTAATGAGCATGATGACTAAATGTTGCACAAGTCCCGAGACAGAACATATTCGTAAGTGACCGGGAGCACTAAGGAGACTTGAACAGACGGACAAATATGAAAGCTCAGAAAAAACATATGAGGTATACACTGCGAAGAGGTGTACGGAAGATAGTGAAGTCACATACCTCATACAGAACATATTTAATGGGAGGATCAATCTTCATCTCCTCTTCAAGCTCGAAAAGATGAAGCTTCCACTGCAAGAAAGTTCACTAAAAACTCAGACGTAACTCCATGTAAACTGGATTCATCTCTGCAATGATAAAACTGCACGACAAAAATACAGCTTGGGAGGGGGGGGGGGGGGGGGGGGGGGGGGGGGGGGGG
>ONZK01000390.1:3133-21397 GCA_900322385.1 Pharnaceum exiguum
CCCCCCCCCCCCCCCCCTTCTGTTTTTTTTTTTTGTTTCAGAAGTAGTTCATCAGTCCTGATACAAGTTATGTCTTTCAACCTACAGAAGCAGCTGAGATTTCATCTCTTAATCATCAGTCTGTTGTTGGCATTCTTCCTCAGCCATGTTCTTCTGGAACTAGGTAGGACAAGATGACTTGAAATTCCTCTTTTTAGTTTCTTGCTTGAATATCCCTGAGTCCTGAACTCTGAGAGCTAATTTATTGCTCATACATGTGGGCTATGGCTGTTGATGACTGATAAATGAAAAATATCATAATGCACATTTCTTTTAAGACCCATATTTTAGAGAACATCATATATACTTATTCTACTATGTTATTACAAGGAAAAAAATCTGTTAAAACGCTTTTCATGTATTAAACCACTTTGTAACTGAAAAGTTGTGAAGATGACCATCACCTGGACTCTTGTTTCTCCATAATAGCCACATTTACTTGACAAAATGGTGGTCAGACAGATCATCGTACAATAAATTTTAGCTATTTTATTGCTCATACACTTTTCTGCTTTGCCGTGCTTAGTTTGATCAGAATCATATCTTATCACATTCGCAGTATTTTCTTGTAGGGTTCTATTTGCATATGAAAATGGAGCAATTGTCTTGTGGGATGTCAGTAAAAATCAGCTTGTTCACCATATGAAGAACGGGCCCGTAGAAAATTCTGTGAGCAGTAAGGGCAAGGAAAAAAATCATCAAATGTCTGATGGCGATCAAGAGGATAAAGAGATAGTCTCTCTTTGTTGGGCATCCTTGGATGGCTCAGTTCTTGCCGTTGGCTATGTAGATGGAGATATTCTGTTGTGGAAGTTGTCTGGTATTGCAGCATCTGATGGTCACCAAAAAGCTGGAGAAGCGGCTAATAATGTGGTTAAGCTCCAACTCTCTTCAGCCAATAGGAGATTTCCGGTCATTGTTCTGCATTGGTCTACCAGTGCGCTGTGTGGTGATGACGGTGGTCTACTCTTTGTCTATGGTGGTGATGAAATAGGATCAGCTGAAGTTCTTACGGTCTCTTTTTAACTTACACCTGTTTAAATTGTGGTCATATGTGACGGCTTTTTGGTCAAACAATTTTAGAATTACAAAACTGCCTTTGGATCTTAATTTTAGTCTAGGAGAATCATGTTTTTTTTTTAACCTTATATATATTGGTTTTCTTACAATTGCTCCGTAGTATGGTAGGCTTATGCTATCACTTCGTGAACCAGCTAAAAGTTTCATGCCCTTGGATTGGAATTTTGTGAAGTGATAGCTGATTAACTCTTAACATATGCTATCTTGATGTGTGCATCCTCTTTTACATTCCCTAAACCTTAATCTAACTCCCATATGACGGCTTAGCTATGGCCTGTGTACAGAGTCCGGTACTTGGTTAATGGGCTGATGTGTTATTCTATTATATTTTGAAAAAATATATACACACAGGTCTTGTATTAATGCCATGGAATAAAACATTTGGCAATTTTTTAAGTTGAATTGTGTCTGTTTTCACACTTGCTTGTTACTGGTTTTTTGTGTTGATTCTTGGGGTAATTTGAAAGTTCAAGTCCTGTATATTGCATGATGTTGACTTTGTGAAATCTGTGATTGCTTTTACAGATTTTAAGTCTTGAATGGTCTCCACGGAGAGAAGCTTTAAAAAGTGTAGTGCGCATTAACATCACCGTACAAGGGTCTTTTGCGGATATGATACTGCTTCAGAATTTGAATACATTGGAGAGCAGAGATACCACATCACTATTTATACTAAGCAGTCCTGGCCAATTGCATTTTTATGATAGTATCGGCCTGTCAAGACTGATATCTCAGAAAGATGGGTTTTCTGCGCCTCCCATCAATTATAAAAGTGCTATACCAACAACTGAACCTTCCTTAACAGTTGGGAGGCTCATTTCAACGCACAGAAATATTAAGTGGGCAGAGTCTTTGTCAAAGGTATGCTTTAACCCTTGCAGTGACATTGGTAACATCTGGTTTAGTTATATATATCAACTAGTAAATTTTGTTTCATCATAGAGTAATTCGACTTCAGAAGTTCAAGGAGAAGACATATGTAGTGAAAAAGGCTCAAATTGGCCATTACGTGGAGGAGTTCCTTGTCATCTTCCTCAGCCAGAGACAGATATTAAAAGATTGTACGTAGCTGGGTACCAAGATGGATGCGTTCGAATTTGGGATGCAACATATCCTTCTCTTTCACCTCTCTTAATATTAGATCCAGAGGTTTGTGTGTAGTCTAACAGCATAAGCATGTCTCGTCCATTGATTGTGTAAATGTTCATCTTTCTCCAATTTATGGCGACATCGAAGTATCAAGTATGACTTTATGCTAATTTTATAATAACAAGGTGATTGCAGGCGAGAGGAGTGACTGTTGCTAGTGTGACTACATCAGTTTCTACATTGGACTTCTGTTCTGAAACTGCAATTTTAGCTGTTGGCAATGACGATGGCTCAGTAAGTCTTCAAAATGCTCTATTTTGTTTTCTATTTACAAGCTGTAACATGATTATGTCCTTGTTTTTGTGGTACAGGTTTGTCTGTACAATCTATGTGGAAATTATAACCAAAGTGGGTCATACATTGTGACATTAACGAAAACCGAAGGTGGGTCTGACAAATCATTCTGTTTCTCTGTGGTTGAGCTCAGTCAAGAAGTTCTTTGAAAGGAAAAATACATTACGAGTCTCATTTGTCACTATTGTTGATATAAATTCTTGCGAGAAAGAATCAGCTTTTCATTGAGAATTTCAGACAGTTGGACAATCACCTGTAGAAAATGAAGATATAGTTCAAATTAAAGTAATGGTGGACTTGGGTATGAACTTAGAACAAGTGGATAATTGCAAAGTTTATGGCACAGTGCAGTTTCTCTTTAATCTTTTTTTATTGTTGTTTGTACCTTTGTGCATGTTTGCAGAGTTATTGCTATTCGTTTGTAGGAATATTCAGAAGCTACCAATCATCATTTAGTATTTTGCATCTTGTTAGTGACTTTATACTTTATTTGGATGATCTGGTTTCACTCAAAAGTGTTGCTGTGGTCGGAAAAAGTGAGGTTTTGAATTACAGTCAGGTCAAATCTTCATAGCCTTTGCTAAAGATCATCATGATAGCGAAAACTTATTGATACTTTTCCAATCCCATTTTGTAATATTATGATTATTTTTTCAAGCAGTCACAATTTTCTGTATCTGTCATCTCTAGCGAGTTAAGTATATTCATTTCTCACAAAAAAGCAGACAACTCACTTGTAATTTTTTCTATGTCCTCAAGTCCATGATCTCGGTCATGTAAACAGACCTCATCTATCGGCCGTATTTACACTATGTGACTCTCCTGTACGTAGCATGAAATTCGCACATTCTGGAGCCAAACTTGTTGTTGGTTATGAAAGTGGACAGGTGAGTGCTCTTTTGTAGTTGACCATGTTAAAAAAACTAACCTTCTTTGCTGAAAGCAGTAGGTAGATATTGGGATTTATGTACTTTTTTCTGTATATTAGGTGGCAATGCTTGAAATGCATTCATTTACAGTCCTGCATCTTCTGGATCCTGCTCTAAGCCCAACTTCCTACGTTGCTTCATTTTCACGGGCAATACATCCAGATATATGTGGTCTGACTACCTGTTTGGATCAATCTGAGCCTCAAGAGGAGGGTGAACTAGCAAAAGAATTGATATTCGCTTTAACTAGTGACTTGGGTGTTGCTGTTGTTGACTGTTGCAGTGGCAAGATCCTTCGCACTTTCTCCATGAACCATGACAAAGACTCAACTGCAATTTCATTATATATTTTAGGCAAGTAGTTTGCCAGATATGGAGCACTATATTTTTTCCTTTATTTCTATTATTGTAACTGGACAAGGAGCCTCGCATAGAGAAACATAATGTCAATAAGAGGGGAGAAATACCTCGTCCCACTTAAACATGGGCAAATCAAAATGACTTCCTTAACCGCAAGTTTGGGTGGGACAGGTTCTATGACTTGATGGAATGCTGATTCTCCTGTTGATATAGCTCTACTCGACTGCTTAGGCTTCTTGATTTGAATATCGTAGGCTTACAAAGATGTGGTTGCCGCAGGTGATGCTGAGTGTGTCAATGAAGTGTCTTGTCATCAACATGAGAACCTTCTGTCTTCAGAGGACGAAGCAAAAGCAGAGCTGGTGCAAAGTAATGATCAGTTAATACACACTTCTGATGGAGGAGACATATCAAACTTAGTTCAGAGCTCAGTTGACTTGCAGATCTTACTTTGTTGCACATATAGTTTGCAGCTGATGTCTTTGAAGTCTGTAATTCAGGTTCTTGGATGGTCCATTTG
This sequence comes from Pharnaceum exiguum, assembly GCA_900322385.1. Taxonomy (NCBI): domain Eukaryota; kingdom Viridiplantae; phylum Streptophyta; class Magnoliopsida; order Caryophyllales; family Molluginaceae; genus Pharnaceum; species Pharnaceum exiguum. The sequence goes on from ONZK01000390.1 coordinate 7,505, forward strand.
GTCATTTTTCTCTTCCCAGATCTATCTTCTTCTGTTTCAGTTTTCATTACATTGTGATGTGATTTAATAGGGGCATGCTGACTTCATTCATCAAGTAAGCCTTCAAAAAGCCTGTTGCTGGACTTCCATACTCAAGAAAGACGAGAAGGAGAGTGACCTGGTTCTCTTTTATCAAACTGGCTCCATTGAGATCAGGTGATATGCAGTCAACATGGTTCTTCCCCTGTGTATCCTCTGATTAATAGAACATTCCATTCTCCAACCCTTACCCTCGGCCTCCGGAGATCATATTTATAAAAATAATATTGTCAAATTACTGACATTGAATGATGAAATCATTCTCATTGCTGCTTTATGGGAACAAGAAACTCCTAAAATTGGTGTATTGGTTCTTGCATTACTAACTGGTTTTTAAGATTTTATATTTTATTAATTTTTTTTGGTGTGATGTAACTAACATATTCTTATATTTCCCCAACTTTTCTACACCTGCGCCATTTTGAATAATTTCTACGTAATAAGTGTGAAGAGGTGACATAATAGGTGGAAGGAATGTGGACTTTTTCACATTACTTGGCTCTTGGCTCTTGACTCTGCATTCCGCATATGTTCAATCTTCTTTTATTTCGAGCTTTGGGAAGGTTTCAATGATGCTAATGATTTAGCCTTGCTATTATGACGTTCAGGTCTTTGCGAAATCTTGAAGTCTTGGAAGAGCTGTCATTATTGGCGATTCTACGATGGAATTTCAAAACCAACATGGACAAAACTATGAGTTGCACAGAAAATGGCCAGATTACATTGGTTTGTGATGCTCTTTTTCCTTATGAAATTTTCCGCCATTTAAATAATGATTCTGGTAATGTACGTGGGCATAAACCACCAAATGTGTGTTTTGTTGAGTTCAGTGATACGAGTCACAGAAAATTGAGGACATAGTTGATATAATTAGTGAATGACTTTTGGAAAAATGAATGAGAACAATTAAACTTGTGGTTCCTTGAAACTTATTATCGGAAATTGCTCAGAACTCGTGTATCTTTAAAAAGGTTTATGGTACTCTTTTTTCTTATCAAATACGCTGTCATCTAAATAATGATTCTTGTAGTATGTAAGTGGGTTGTTCATGAGCACCGCCAAATGTGTGGTCTATCATATTTAAGTCCAGTGCTTGTCAGCAGAGAATGGAGGATATGTTTTTGGACAATAGTAAGGAATTTTCTCAGAATTCTTGTATCTTAAGAAGATAAGTAAGAATATAAGATCTTGTTGACTTTGACTATCGTTTTTGGGAATCAGTTGATATTGTTTTCATGAATTTGTATAAGTATGCTGTTAAAGGGGGATTTTGACAGTTAGAAGTTTTGCTTTCTATCACCTATTATAAATCATTTCATCAGCTAGTGTAGTACATATATACCTCACTGCTCACTGAGTCACTGGTAACAGTTCGATACTCAATGGTGAGTGGGAAAAATCAGCACTCTAGAGCATGGGGAAGGAAAGGAGGGTCGATACCATTGACCTCATTTTTGGGGATTCAACATTCAAGTGAGGAGACAAATACAGTCGATTTGTCCTCATTCTAGTTTCTATTGTATTCTGTTGTTTGAAGACTGTTTTGTGCTTTGATTTGTATTGGAAGTTTCCATGACTTGTCTTGCATCTACTTTTGAATTTCATATTTCAAAGTGTAAATAACTTAATCTGACATTCTATTATGTCAGTTGTGACTCTTGGTACATGTCTATGCAGGCAAATGGCTGTGAATTTGCAGTTGTATCTCTTTTGGCTCGAGAAAACGATTTCAGGTCTTTTGTTTCGCCTGGACCCTGTAGTCACATACTTAGTGTATATTTTATGCACCTTGGTTGAATATGAGTGCTGTTGAAATGAGAATTTTCTTTGTGACAGAGTCCCACAATCCTTACCATGTATGCATGATAAGGCCCTGGCAGCTGCTTTAGATCTGAATTCATCTCCACAGCAGAAGAAAGAGAAGGTAATGGGACTTCAAGTTTTCAGAATATCTGAACCATCTATTCTATCTTATCGTAAACATTTTTATAAAATGTAATTCTTTGATTCGTCTTAAAACAATTTTGATTTCCCAAAACATGTACAACTTGCTTATTGACATAAGATCCTACAAACCATCAATTCTGTTGGAAAATGTAACAACTTGAAAACTTCTGTATTTACAAGAAGTATGATATTAGTTTCTGAATGAAAATATTGACCTGGCTGGGAAGGGTTGGAGGGAGGGTTCTCTTCTTTGGATCGGAGAGTCATTGAACACCTGCTCTTTAACATCAAATTTTAGCAGGGAAATCCTTCAGGCATCTTGGGTGGAATAGTGAATGGCTTGAGAGCAAGCAAAGAAGCTCAGAATACAGACCCAATTAAGGATCAGAAATCCATCCATGCATCTCTAGAAGAAGTTTTTACTAGATCTTCAGCAGCCCCTTCTGTAGCTTCAAAGGTTGCTGGGGATGTGGTGGAGCTTGACATTGGTTTGTGACTTGACCTTTTATCTTTCTTTCTGCACAAGTGCACATGGTTTTGTTCTAAAATCTACCTCTTTTTGCTTCTTACTGTCTCAGATGACATTGAGATTGATGGTCCCCTACGTATTTTACCTGTAGCTAAGAAGCCTCAAAATGAAACTAGAGGTGTGCTGCTGCATCTCTCATTTTCTTTCACACATACTTCCCTTTTATCTTTTTGTTTCTTATCTTATGGTTCTGGCGTGAATAACTTGAGAAAATAAACATGTAGACAAGGGTGCAGACAGAAAAAAATTGTTTGATGGTGCCTCCACTGAAACAAACGCAAGACCGAGAACGGTGGATGAAATCAAAGCAAAGTACAGAAAAGCAGGGGTATAAGTTTTAAATGCACTCAGATGATCTTTTTTTACCCCCTTGTTTTTACTCCTTTCGTTTTGCTGAATTCTTATTTGTGATGTTGTCTAGGATGCCTCCTCAGCTGCCTCTTCTGCTGCGTCTGCAGCATCAGAAGCAAGAAACAAGCTGCGAGAAAGGGGAGAAAAACTTGAGGTATGGCATTCTTCTCTCAACTACACTGACATTGATGAGGATCTTGGAACCACAATATTGAATAATGGATATCTTTAGCAAAGTTCAGTTGATGTGAAAGTGTTTTCATTTTTTTAACGTGGCTTCGCATAAAAATAGGGTTCTAGTTGGGTTCCGCCGTTCAGTTGAACTAAACTGGTACTAGTACTACAATTACAACAACAACATAGCCTTATTCCCAATCCTTATTGGGGTCATCAAGCAAAGAAATGAATGAAATAAATGAATGCCGCGTCTGTTTGCATTTGACACACTCACTCATCCACCCCCACACACAACAAAATGAATGAAAATGAATGCACACAACACAAATGCATACATATAATCACACCCAAACATACACCGCATACACACACATATAGGCACATGCAAGCATACACCACAGACACACACATTAACAAACACACACACACACACAAATACGCGCGCACACACCACACACACCAGCCACCTTAACCCTCAAATAGGATCCTTTACTTGGATCATATCTAAGCATCTCCTTCTACAACCATGCTCTCATGTTGAGTCATATCAAACTTCATCACCCTCATCCAAGTTTGGCTCGGTTTCCCTCTACCTCTTCACTTCCCCATTCCTCAATCCTTCTTACAAGGGCGTCACAAGGCCTTCTTTTCATGTGCCCAAACCAGCGTAGGAAAGAGGAGCTACTCCAACCTGCTCAGCTTCTCGCTTATTTTCATAATTCTCACCTTATACCTCCTTGTATGGCCTATTATGCATCATAGCATACTCATTTCTGCCACACTCCTCTTCCAAACATGGCTCCATTTTATTGCACGAATGCACGGAGCTGTAGTCTAATAGTTGTGGTGCAATTATTTTTTTCCAATCACATAATACACCTGTCACACCTCTTTATTTCAACCAAACTACCCTTAAACCTATGATCAGCATCCCTATCTAGTTCTCCCTCTTTCTGAATAACGAACCCCAAGTACCAAAAAGAATCACTAACTGGGATATACTTGCCATCCATGTAATCCCTCTCTTTCTAAACTTGCACTCCACATGCTTGCTGTTTCACGACGCTCCTATCTCTGATGCATATGGAACAGGCGGCAGCAAGGTATTTTTGCCCATGAAAAAGGCTTGAAACTTGCTAAAAAGAAACTCTTGTAACTCTATTGAAAATTACATGCAGTATTCATCTAGCTTTACTGCTTTTTATCACTCTGCGTCTTCTTAACCAATTAAAGTCCGCTAAATTTGCACTTATTGTCACCTTCTGCAGAAAATCAGCCAAAACAGTGAAGAGCTAAGAAATGGTGCTGAAAACTTTGCCTCTATGGCAAAAGAGCTGGCAAAAAGGATGGAAAACCGTAAGTGGTGGCAATTGTGATCAAAGCACTTTGCGTTTGTACATGTTGACCTATGATACCGGTGGATTCAGCGTATGAATATCTGATTTCATCGTTGAGCCTGTGCTCCTCCAATCACTCGACTGATTATTCATGTACATAGGCAGGCGATTCTTTTGTATGCTTATTAAGTTATATGCAAATTGTATATGTTCTCATAGCTAACCATAAGTCATAACTTGTACTGAAATGACAAAGTTGTAATTTTGTTCCCAGTCACTATAGTGTACATAGAGTATAGAGCTCAAATTTTATGATTTTATGTATTAGGTGTACTTGAAACTATACGGTATACACATGTAGTCATTTCGCAAACCCAGCTTTCTAGATTAATGACAATAGACTTGTGACTTTTTTTTCTTATCCCTAACTTTTCTGTGTGGAAATCTCTAGTCACTGATGAATTAGGCTATGTTTTGTTCTGTATTCTACAGTTTAGTTTGTTTTGTTCTGTATTCTACGGTTTAGTTTGTTTCAGTCCAGTTTTTTCTAGTTCAGTTTTAGTTTTAGTTTATATTCTTTTAGCCAATCATAACACACCCTTAAGCATATTGTTATTGAAAGAAGAAACATTTGATGGAGCCAAGCATACAATTTTTTGGTGTATTTGGAACATTCGGACAACGGTTTCCTCAGCCTTTTTTTTTTTTATGTTCATTACTTTCAGTGCCTCCTCTGCACACACAAGCCAATGGAGGCACAGAGACAGTGATGACTTGTGACTTGTGATTTGGACATTCCTCATCCTGTTCGTGTGACGCATGGAAATCGTAAGATTCATCTTAATAGACCAATTTATTAATGCACGATGTGTTAACTACTAACTACTAAAGAAACATCCATCTCAGCAAAAACAAAGTTTTAAGGAAACATGGAAGCACGGAGACAGTGATGACTTGTGATTGTCCATTCCTCCTCCTGTGCGTGTGACGCATGATTCATCTTAATAGACCAATTTATTAATGCACGACGTATAAACTACAAACTACAGTACTAAAGAAACATCCCTTCAAAAAAAAGTATTAAAGAAACGATCTCGCAAGCATGTAGATCATAGTACAGGTTTAACACATACTCGTATATTACTATTAATACTATACTAGCAACAGCTGAACAAGATGTTGGACGGCTGAATGTAGATGGTCGTGGTCATACAGTCAATTGCATAGGAAGAAAGGTCTCCTCCAATATTTGCAGCTATTTTTTACTTGTTTGCTTAGTCAAATAACCGTCCATCAATATGGTCTTGAGATCATGCGCGTCTTACTTAATCCTCTTGTTAAACCTATGATCACCCACACTAGGAGATTTCCTGCTGCCGGAGTGCTCGTAGAAGCAACTCTATTCTAATGCCCCAAATCATCAACATTTTGCAGACAAAAACCACTGAAAAATTGCAATCAGTCAATTACAACTAGCCACGAAATGTGCCTAAATATCCTTTCTACCTTTCCTTTGTAGTTTGCCTTCTTTTACCTTTCTACCATGACAATTTCCTACTTCTACCAGCTCTTGTGATTTTGATTTTTCGTTTACCTAATTATCAATAAAAACTAAAAAGATAAAAAATGTGTAATACAACTGTAGTCGTGTGATGGGTTATAGGCTTTTTTATATGACTAATAAATTAATGACTAATATTTCTTTTCTTTTAACTAACACATACAACAACAACAACAACAACAACAACAACAACAATCCTAGTAAAATCCCATCTAAGATGGGGTACTGAGTGAGTCTGATATACGCAGTCTTACCTTATTTGAAAAATCGGAAGACTGTTCCAGAATGAGCCACTTACTACCTTTATGAGAATCACTTTGTATCAAAAGAGACATGATTAGAAAATATTGTATTTACAGTTTTGCCGGGGGACTCTGCAGGGGTCGGGGCCTTGCCCGCTACTGCTGTAGCCTCTGAATTAAGTGGGTTGCCTATTACGGAGTAAAAAAACTAATCAACTTGGTTAAATGGCTGCAGTTTTTGGAAGTGTAGACGGTAGACATCTTTCCTCAAGTTGACCAATTTGCTTCTTTTGACAAACAAAGCACCCCATCATTAGCCAAAATTTACCCTTTGATCAAATTTTTCTGTTTAGTACTCCGTACACCAAACACACAAACCGTTAAGTATGCCACTTTATTTAAAGTGACACATGAAAAGCAAATTTCTTTCCAGTTTACTACTGTAGCCTTCGTGCTTATAATGCGCAGGAAATCAGTAAGAAGTACCCCTAACCTAGTCACAAGACGAGTATACTGATACTCCTATTATTTTATTTTTATTTTGACACACCGCAGATATAAACTAATTGGACAGAGTCCTATAAATAACGTCTTCCTCATTGACCAGTTGCACTTATGTCTTATGTTTTCTGAGAGGAATCTATAAAACTCCTTGTACTTAACATAGGAGTATTTTATTACTATGTATTTGTGACACCCCCAACTGGAGCAAGTTAAGACTTACAAACAAACAACAACGAGGAGGCAAAGAAGGAAGCAAAACAACATTATTCACAACTTGTGTTGTGTGGAAGTTTAACAACCTTGCAAAAAAAAGTTGCAACGTCTAGTTGTGTTTTGTGTTGTGGCAGAGAGTTTCCCTTGCCCTTGTGTTTGTTATCCTTCAAAAATCTCTCCTTTCATATTACACCATTCATTTCTTTCCTTCCTTCAATCCTCACAAACTCTCTCCCTCCCTCTCTATTCCATTCTCTCACCTCCCCAACCCAACAGGCAATAACAATGGCCAGTTGGGTACTCTCAGAATGTGGGTTAAGCCCCTTCCCAAAAATCTACCCTAAACCCAGAACAGGGTTTTCCTCATACCCTCCAAAGTTAAGGTCTTTTACCCCAACAACAGATCTAAAGAAACAATCTTTATCTTTATGGGTTTGTTGCTCACATTCTAATTCTAATAAGGAGAGAAAGTGGGAGGTGAATGTCAGTGCACCACTGACTGTCCCAACAGAAGAAGATTTTGGTTCACTTGTTAATGATGATGACATTGTTAATAAGAATAGTATTAAAAATAATGTTGATGGGGTGGGTGAATTTGACCCAGGGGCCCCACCACCCTTTAAACTGGGGGACATAAGGGCAGCTATCCCTAAACATTGTTGGGTTAAGAACCCATGGAGATCTATGAGCTATGTTGTTAGGGATGTTGCCATTGTATTTGGGTTGGCTGCTGCTGCTGCTTCTTTGAACAATTGGATGGTTTGGCCTCTTTATTGGTTTGCTCAAAGTACCATGTTTTGGGCTCTCTTTGTTCTTGGACATGATTGGTGAGTAGTTTCTCTCATTAATTTGCTGCTTTTTTCCATTTTGGTCAGTATATGTTCATTTATGTATGTAACAGTACCTTTCTGCCCAATGATGTTTTAATAGTGTTTCTCTTGGTTAATTATGGTATTGTTTGTTAAAATAACATCCTTTGTTCATGGAAAAGTTTTGATCTTTTCATTGCTGAATTGACCATGTGAGGTGTTGATAGCCATGCTTATTTAGGCATTATGATGATACTTTGTTGAGGTGGCATTGTGGCAATATCTGTTTTTGGTTGTAATATGGTTTTCTGTTGTACTGTGTTATGTAGTATGTACTATGTTGTGTACTGATTATTTTGGACCATTATAAGATTATAGACCTGTGTGATAATGGAGTTCATGTTATCTCAATGGGCAGTGGACACGGTAGCTTTTCGAACAATCCGAAGCTTAATAGCGTCGCCGGACATATACTTCATTCATCAATCCTTGTCCCTTACCATGGATGGTAAATTTCCTTCAGTATTTAGTTTTAAGGAATTGTGTTGCGGATTTAGTTGAGTAAGTTCTGACCTTTTGGTGGTATAATTCAGGAGAATTAGTCACAGAACTCACCACCAAAATCATGGGCATGTTGAGAATGATGAATCATGGCATCCAGTAAGTTTCTAGGTGCAAAATGTTTGTTCCTTGGGTTTTTCTTTGGAAATGCATCATTGATTTATTCGCTTTTCTTTATATAGTTGCCTGAAAGAATATTCAGAAGCTTGGACACTGTGACAAAAAAGTTGAGGTTCACCTTGCCATTCCCCCTCCTAGCATATCCCATTTACCTGGTGAGTTTCAGTAGAACAGGGTTTCTATCAGTTTTCACCATTCCTTTTGAGTATATTTGGGTTTAACTTTTTGGTGTTCTTGCAGTGGAGCCGAAGTCCTGGCAAAAAGGGTTCACACTATGACCCGGACAGCGACTTGTTCAGTCCAAATGAGAGAAAAGATGTTATTACCTCCACAATTTGTTGGTCTGCAATGGCTGCACTGCTAGCGGGTTTAGCATTTGTGATGGGTCCTATCCAGTTACTCAAGCTCTACGGCATTCCATATGTGGTAGGTTTTGATTTATGTTCCTCCGGTCCATTTTTTTACGACTAACTGGTTGTGTGATATTGCTATGGAAAGAGTGAGAACTGAGTTCACATATTTTGCTTACAATTTCAGGGCTTTGTTATGTGGTTGGACTTGGTGACTTACTTGCATCACCACGGCCATGATGACAAACTTCCTTGGTACCGTGGGGAGGTATCAACTGAAATCTTTCGCATCTTGAGCTTCAATTTTTTATGTTATTGATCAAATACTTGGTTCTCTGGTTTCAGTTCAGAAATCTAATTGATATACTTGGTTAATTAATTGATTAGGAATGGAGTTACCTCCGAGGAGGACTTACAACACTTGACCGTGATTATGGATGGATAAACAACATTCATCATGATATTGGTACCCATGTCATCCATCATCTTTTCCCGCAGATTCCACACTACCATCTAATTGAAGCAGTAAGTTTCATCGCCCTTTATCTTAAGAAGCTCTTTTTTCCTTTTCTTTTTGTCTTCTGTTTTTGATGATTCGTGGTTTCGACTTGCAGACTGAGGCTGCAAAACCGGTTCTTGGGAAATACTACAAGGAACCACAAAAGTCTGGACCTCTTCCATTATACTTATTGGGTGTACTTATTAGAAGCTTGAAGAAGGATCACTATGTTAGTGACACTGGTGATGTTGTTTACTACCAAACAGACCCCAATCTATGAGCTGAGCCTTCAATAAGTAACTACATATGATTGATTTTTGGGATCCCTCCAATAATAATTACATGCTAATTAAACTGAGCCGGTTATTATGATCATATGCCGGTAAGGAGGGATCCCTTGATTCTTTGTAAGGTTATTATTGCTATCTGGTGATAATGCACTAGGTAGCGACATAATGTAACCTACTACTGATGGTGAAGATGGCTCTCATTGTTCGTCCTCCCAAATGAAGGAGAGGGCAATTAGTGATGAAATCTTCAGCTAGTTATAGAAATAGTACTTAGAGAATGTTGTATTGTAATTGTGAAAATCAAAAGAAATGAGAAATGAGTAAAAGAAATTTATTGCATTCATTCTCTCTTATCAGCCTTGCAGCCTATGTGAATGGATGTCATTCTGCCGTCCATTTAGTATTTTCACCAGCTTAGAGGGTAGAGAAAGAGTTATCTCTGAAGGGGAAATGAGAACAAAACTTGAAAGGATTTCCAAACTGAGAAAAGGACACAACTTCCATCTTCACACCACCAATGTATGTGTGCTTGTATGGGTTCATGGTCCCGGATTAGTGGGACTTCGTCACATGACGTTCAGGTCCCATTTCTGTAAAAGCCTCTTGTTGGTGATGAGCCGCAATCCAGAAACGAGATATTTTGGAGGGGGGAATTCTCTATTGGCCACAATGATTTGAATGAGTAATGAACCCCTCTACTTGTCCACTGTTTCGCCAATATATCATTCTCACATGAAATCATGGCACTTGGGAATCAAGAACTAGCGATCTGAATGAATGTTGCAAGGACGACATTCCTTGGTGCCCTCCGCATATCTAGTCAATCAGCTGCACGAGTAATATTGTAGGCAACTGGATTCAGCTTGGCAAAATGTACAGCAAGTAAACACCAAATCAATAAATTGCCACGTTTGTCTCGTTTCATTGAACGGTCTGAAAAGAAAAAAACAGCTCAGTTTGGTGCTACAGTTTTGCCAATTTTGTATATCTCTGGCTTCTTTTACAACACATGATCTGCTTCACCCCCCACCCCACTAAAAAAAAGGTCACAGTAGATGTTCAATGTGGCTTATTGTGGCATGTACGTGAGGGGCTGCGAGGGTAGAGCTTCTACACGAGCCACCGAGGGCAATGCTTGTGAGTTCACTGTCTTACGAGTACCTTGTAGAGCTTACAGCATCCATGAAAGCAGATACACGCAATTGGTCCTTTTGTATGCCATCCGAAGCACAAATACCGCTGCTAACATCAATTCCATTTGGGCGGAGAGTAAGAAGGGCATCCTTAACATTTTCGGGGTTGATTCCTCCAGCTAGAAGCCAACCGTGCTTGCTACTTATTGACGGTAGTTTGAACTGTCCCCAGTTGAATCCTTCACCACTGCAACAAAATGACTATACATGTCAATACAGAGGACAGTTAAACCTTAAATCTACAGAAAAACAATTTTGAAAACATAACAATAAAATTAAACGTGCTGCATCTATAGTTTTAAATTCTGTCAGTGCTTACTGTCTTTGCACATGCAGGCAGTAACTATTCAAAAGATCTTAACTTCTAAATTCTAATGGGCGTGACGCAATTAAATGCAACTATTATATCAAGAGATCAGGACAACTGCGTACTGAACCCATATAAGTAGTAAGTACGCATGACGTACACTTCTATTAGAGAAACGTCATTAGCTGACGACATTAGTATATGATACTTCAATTAGAAAAATGTCATTAGCTGACGACAATAGTATTATAGTATAGTATGATATTAGCATCGCATGCAACACGGGATTAAGAGCAGCCAATGAGATAAGAGAGCCTACCAGTTAACAACATCACCAGTTGGAATTACTCGTAGTTGACTTGACTAAGAAATGAGATACTAAAACGCCATATGAGTGTGATAGTTTTGTTTCCATCTGCTGTAATAAATAAGCAGAAGGACTTAATCTAAGCATAATTCTTGGGAAATTGAAGAGATTCAATCTACAGTTTACTACCTTCAAGTAGTAAACAACAACAATAACCGAGTGTAAATCCCTATTCAATGGGGTGTTCGGGGGTCGGGATGTACGCAACCATACCCCTGTTTAAGAAAACAAAGAGGTTGTTTTCGAGATTAACCCATGCATTAAAGTATTGACTTTCAATAACATATGTTATTATTTAACATGAACATGCGAAGAATGACTGTAGAGACAAAGACCAATGACAAGCCATTTCAGACGCAGTTTATATAACTTTTATTTGAAAACACCCTGTATTAAAGGATAGATCAGCTGACCCTGACAAGGAGACCATACTAAATTGCAGCCTGCCAAGCTAGGGAAAAGTTCATAAAACTGATAAATGACCTAAAGGTTGTTTCCACTCGAAGTTAGTACAGTTATTGGAGAGACCAAATACAATATGGACCAAGGATCATCCTTGGAAAAAAAGAGGCCTCTATATTTTAGAAATGTCAGATCTTAACAGTAACAAGAGCGCCTCATCAAAATAGCCTAGTCTGTCTGTGGGATCTTGTTAGGTGGATTCTACTCACCTCACAAGTCACAACCTATGAACGTGATGAGGTGGATAGTTCAAAAACGATGGTTTTTGAGCAGATACAGAAGTAGTGGTAGTTTTTATCCAGAAAGAAAGTTGGTGCTGAGCTACTTGCTCCAGTTCTGTCATGTTGCATACAAGAGAACAAACATTCAAGATATAACTAGTTTTAGAATAAAATGATCATAAAAGACATACCTTCCTCCGGTTGCACTATCGACGAGAACCCAATCAACTAAAGAGCACTCCTCTTCAGAAATATTATTCAAGAGCACTCCGTCTTTATCAGAATGGAGAACATAAATAACTCGTCTCTCTTTCACCAACTGTGTAAAAGCACTGCGAGAACCCTTCCCGTGGAGCTGCATCAATCCGAAACATAACAAGCTCAGAAAATGTAAAAGAACATAACAAAAGAAACAAACCGTTGTTGTTAAAATGTTACCTATTTACCTGCACATACTCAATGTTTGACGCATCAGCAGCCCTTAGAATTGTATCAGCATCGTCATCTACAAATACCCCGACAGGTTCAGCCCCATACTTTCGAGCAACCTCTGATATCTCCTTTGCAGTAGAAAGCGACACAGAACGTTTGGATTTGGGCCAGATAATCATCCCGATAAGATCAGCCCCTGCTTCAGCCGCTATGGCAGCGTCTCTAGCTGACGTAATTCCACACATCTTCACCAGTGGTCGAACTTTCTCATATTTCTGAACAGCAGGGAGGCTATCCGATGCTCCAGATAACGCATAGACTCTTACATTCTGTGTTTCAAACCGAAGCCTTGGCCTTGGCCTGTGTGGCATAGTCGCGGTTCCAAGCTGGCAACGAACTCCCATACTTAGACCTAAAAAAACCAAAGTAATAGTATAAAACAGAAAAATTTACCATCAAACAAAATAGGTGATCATAAGGAAAAGTCTTTTTTCTGCGGCATTTTATCAAGCAGTTGGAGTGCAAAACATACGATTTATTAAACATACCTGCTGAGACTCCCATCTTCAATCGAATCGAAATTCAACTATAGCTGAATATAAATAATGATGATTAAGCAGAAATGATTGATCAATCGTCTGATATCTTTACTTTTCTGTGTGATTTGATTTGATTTGATTACTAGTCCATATTTGGGATTTTTTAAATTCTTTGAGAATTAGTTTTAGGAGGGAATGGTAATAGTAATAGTCGGTCTAAGATGGCGCGCTGCAGAAATGGGCCGCTATCTTGTTGGACTTATTAGACCATACGATTACAAGATCAGTCTTGGTCTCTTGGACTAATATAAGGTTTGTAAGCTGTACTATACTAACATTCTGTTTTCTTTAAAATAAGAAAAATAGGAAATTCACAAGGTCAACTAAATTATATGCATTTTTCCATCAAAAAAAATAATTATGTGCATGAAATTAATGGTTATATATGTGCTGAACTAAATTGAAAAATATAAAGAAAGAACAAATTGTTGGTTAATGTAAGGGTGACCTAAATAGTTGCACCAAAATAGACATGATTGAACTTCAAGTTTTTAATGATGATGTTATAAAGGAGGCCATGAGTTGAGACGAGCCGATTTTGTGCTGACTTAGAATTATAACGATATGAAAAACAAGTACTCCCTCCGTCCCCAATTTAGTGTCACTTTTGACCAAAATACACATATTAAGAAAACATCAATAAATGAGGGTATTAGTCAAATTAAAGTATGTTCTTTCCAACAATATCCCTATTAAATGTGTTAGCTATTTCAATTTTCAACCTTATTTAATAGGGGTATAAAG
>ONZK01000390.1:24418-34624 GCA_900322385.1 Pharnaceum exiguum
GGGTTCAACCCAGATTTTACCGGTTTTTTTGGGTTCGGTCAGTTTCGGGTTCGGTCAAATTTTTCGTGTTCATGACCCAGTTTTTTCGGGTCGGTTTTTCGGGTCATACCGGGTCGGGTAAATCTCTGCCGGGTCTAGATGTAACTCATGTAAGTTCAGATAGAAAAAATCCGGGAAAAAATTGTGCAACAGTGATTGTCAAAGCTGAATTGCTGATGTCGCAACATAGGCCAAATGAATTTTCAATCGAAAAAAGAATGGCGCAGAATGTAAAGAGGACTGTGACCACTTACCAATGCCGCTCGTGGTGCTTTCTTTATTATTCCTAGGAGTGACAGAGAGAGGTGATTAGCTATGTTGTTCACTTGTTCGCTATTGATTGGCCCCTCAGACTCAGAGCAGGCCACTGACTCTATACAGTATTACAGTAGTATTACAGTGCGTCATCGGTGATGCAAATTTAATCACGTGGGTTTAACGAAATAGCCACCTAGCACTCTAGCAGCGTATCATATTATCATCATACTCTAGTAATCATATGGATTTTTTATCTCCAAGAAGAAGAAAAAATCATATGGATTCGTATAAGCCGCGTTACCTCAGCGTCTGCTCTCTTGGCGCATCCACAATCCACCTCGGACTCGCACTAATCCGGCATCTTTATTATATATAATCCCGCACTGTACTGTAATTGAACTTATATATAATCCCGTGTTGGATTGGATGTATTGCAGTTGGTTTTGCTATAAATATCCCGCCTTGTCTACTCTAAAATCAGTCACTATGAATGGTTTAGGCGGTTTAAGGCACTTATGATGAGGGATAAATATATTGGTCATGTTTAGTACGGAGTACTCAGTTTTTTGGGTAACTTGTCATTACTTGACTAGTTTGACTAAAACATGAAACGTTAGGATCCAAAAATAATTAGTTAATTCAGTTAGCTTTTTCACCATAAGCAGCTACAAATCAACAAGTTGTCTCCCCTAATTGGAGCACATTAGTTGGTCAACCCAGCGACATTTAGTGTACTTTAGATCATTTCAGTTAGTAGAAGTTGGAACAAAACGATGTCGGTTTCTTTTGAAATTGTATTTTAAGACCCTGTTAGTAGAAGTTAAAAGAAACAGTAATACTTATGTGAATTCACATTTCTATTATTGTTGATCCTTGTCTCATATATGAAACGTTTCACACAAGTTTTGTGAAAAAAAATAATATACAGGCTATAACAATATTTTTTTTAACTGGAGTTGTAAATAAATACTTAAACTAAACAATATTGAGCTAAGTGAATATAGTTTGAAAAATAGTCACTAATGTAGTAGAAAAAGGGGGTCAATAGGCAAGATTGGTGACCTCTTTCTTGCTAATTCATTTGTATATCTTCGCTATAAAAAAAATCACTTAGCTCAATATTGTAAGCAAAAAAATGTGCCATTTGTATATCTTTATCTCGACTGTTCATTGTCTATCAATGCATTAGAAATAAATTATATCAAAAAATTTTAAACGGTTAAGATTAAAGCACATTTTGATGCTTAACTAAATAACGAGACAATGATATACACTAAACTACGACAAAATACCGGTGTCACAACTTCTTACAATCAAAATAAATTAATAGAAATTAACGAGATGAACCGAACTTAACTGAAACAAGTTTTTAAAAGTGAAAAAAAGAAGGCCTAATACTAGTAGAGGATGGTGATCCACATACATCATGCTTTATGAGAGATTTGTCAAGAGTGCAATGACTATTTAGTATTTAGGCTGAAGACAATACATGTGCAATTGGGCACCATGCTTTCAAGGGATGATCACTTGTTACTTGTTAGGGTGTAGACAGTACGTGGACAGTAGACACCATTATGCTTTGAAGAATTGAAGGGATGATCACTTCAATGGTTTTAGGCATGCGTTTTCAGTAATCCTTTATAAAATGTAATAAGCCATTCTAACACATTCATTTAGAAGTTATATTGGGTTTAAGGTCAAATATTAAAAAAGAATATTTTATTATCAAAGTTTCATTCGCACCAATAATTTGACAAACACAATGAACTTTGATTTACCCAACTCAATTTCAATATTTCTCGGTTTAGTTTTTAACATTTAGTCGACATTCGTTAAGCTTGATACTTGTCAAAACGTTATTTATTTATTTATTTATTTATTTATTTTGTTGATAGTTTTACTTAAGTTAAAACAATCAAATTACTACCTATGAAACCCTACCCTCCAAGTGATAATTGTATAGCATGCTCAAGTCTTATAGAGACAAATAGTTACATTAAAGCATACCGAACTTTTTGGGAGAAGTTATAAGGATAATTAGACCCTCCATAAAGAAAAGGTATGGGATTTTTATTTATTTCTTTAAAAAGAACTAATTAATACTTTGTATTGCTATTTTGGTGTATTTTTAATACGTTTTTATTCTTTTTGTCATTTGGTTTTATCTAATTTTTATTATAATTTGATTCCAATAAGAATTGGGCCCTTAACCTTAAGGATTTAAGGTGTGTTGTCTACAATTTGAGCAACTCTATCTTCTTAACATGGTGGGTTTGAACAGAAATTTTCGACCTTTCATATTGGCCCAATCATCCCAACCATTTACTTAGAATAGAAAAATTCATGAAGCCCCTGACCTGACCCGACCCGACCAAGCCCTATCCCCTGTGCCAGCTCATTACCAAAATAGAAAAGAAAAAGATTTTAATTTTACTTTTACAACAAAGAATTCATCAAATCATCCATCTCCCATTTTCCTCCAACAAAGTCGTGAAACAATTACAGTTGAGGAGTTAGGACTTCATTTCATGCGAATTTCATTTCAGGCAAGTCCAAGGCGAAGTCACGCCCACACGCGTCGCACCCCTTTTGACCATTTGACCTTTGACCTCATCTCCCTTCTTTCTTACAGCACAGTACATATCAGAACCTCGCAAGAAAAAGGCAAAGCCTACACAACTCACACTTTCCTCCCTTGTTCCTAGTCTCCCCTCAACTAGCTGGCCGGTGCCCCCTTCCTTTATAAGAGCCGCCCTCCACTCTCTCTCCACCCCAAAAAATTTCTCCCCATTTAATCATCACAAGTCAAATTCTCTCTACCAAAAAACCCAACTAACACAAAAGCAAAACAACATACTTGCAACATATTATTCTCAACATGGGTGTGGAGATTAAGCAAGGCGACCCATTATCTAGAAGCTCTTCAATACTACTTGAACTCGCTGCCACGGATGACATCGTTGCTTTCAAGTCCCTAGTTGAGAAAAACAACAACTCAATCGACGAGCCGGGGTTATGGTACACCCGTAGGATTGGCATCGGGTCATCCTACGGCTATGAGCTAAGGACCCCTTTAATGGTCGCTGCTCAGTACGGCAGCCTAGAGGTCCTCAACTTTATAATCAGCTCAAACATGATCAATATCAACATCAACCAAGTCACAGGGTCTGACCGTATCACCGCGCTTCACTGCGCGGTGACTGGAGGGTCTGGGGCGACGCTAGCTATCGTTGACCGTCTCGTGGCTGCTTCAGCTGATGTGGATATTCTCAGCGGGAGCGGGCACAAGGCGGGTGAGTTGATCCCTCGGCTACCTATCAAGAAGCAGCAGGAAACCGAGCTCCAGCTCGAGTCCCTGCTGCAGTATAAGAAGAGCTTCAAGAATAGTGATCACAATAACAACAGTGAGAGTGAAAGTGAGAATGGAAATTCGCCAAGGAAACAACAACAACAACAAGTCGAGTTGCCGGATATAAACACGGGCGCATACAGCACGGATGATTTCCGGATGTATTGCTTCAAGATCAAGCCATGTTCGAGAGCCTACACGCATGATTGGACCGAGTGCCCGTTCGCTCACCCCGGTGAGAACGCCCGGAGGAGGGACCCAATGAAGTGCCAGTACACTTGCGTGCCGTGTCCGGAGTTCAAGAAAGGAGCGTGTAAGAAAGGAGACGATTGTGAGTTCGCTCACGGTGTTTTCGAGTCGTGGCTACACCCCGCTCAGTACCGTACCCGGTTGTGTAAGGACGAGACCGGGTGTGCACGAAAAGTCTGCTTTTTCGCTCACAAGAGGGAGGAGCTTCGTCCAGTTTACGCCTCGACTGGGTCCGCTCTCCCTGATATGCCCGTGTCTGGTGTGTCCAGCCCGCCCTTGTCGCCTTCCTTTGCCCCTGGAAGTCCAAAATCAAGGCAGCTACCAAGCTTGCAGCTACAAGGGAGTAGGTTAAGGACGAGCGTGAGTGCTAGAGACGTGGATTATTTGTCTCCTCGCCACGGGCCGTCGCCTAGGTGGAATAACAACGGTCCGGATAGTATGCTGGAGATGGCGTTTAGCCCTATTGGTGTAGGACGGATGGTGTCTTCACCTAGGATGGCGGTCGAGCCTATTTCGCTTTCGTCTCCTAAGCATGTTGCAGCTGCTATGCTTAATTCTAGAGCAGCTGCCTTTGCAGCTCAGCGGAGCCAGAGCTTTGTGGACCGGGGTGCTCCCATGATGGGGCAGAACTTGTCTAGCCAAATGTCGGGCGGCTTGACTGACTGGGGCTCGCCGAATGGGAAGCTGGATTGGGGAGTGACAGGCCAGGAGCTGAACAAGTTGAGGAAGTCCAATTCTTTTGGGTTTAGAGGCAATGGTCATGTTAATGCTAATATTGGAAATGGTAACGGTAATGGTAATGGTAATCATATGATGAGGCCGTCTCCACCAGGCTTCAACGAGCCTGATGTTTCTTGGGTTAATTCTCTGGTGAAGGATGATGTCCGTGGCGGGTTTTTCGCCGAGAGGGGGCCGAATTACGGTGGTGGAAATGGAGAAATGTGGTCACCGTGGGTGGAACAATTGTACATGGAGCAAGAGCAGTTGGTTGCTTGAGGGCGAGATAGGAGTGGTTATCTAACAAGATTCCCTGAATTCATTATATTGCTTTGTTTTTTGTTTTTTAAAACAACTGAATTAGTACTCCACATTTGAAGCATCATAGAGCAATTCAAGACTAGAAGAATTCTAGTGGTTTTCTGTTGTAAATAAGTACTAATAGTATAGCATAAGCAGAATCCATTCATTCTTTCGATCTTCTTCGGTTTGTTAGTAATAAGGAACATCTCATAACTTGTATTCTTTCCTGATATCAAAGGAATATAATTTTACGTGATTAGACTACATACTTGAAAGCCTTGGTTCTACTTCCATATCAAAATGTGCAAACAGTCTCTAGTCTTTAACAGCTCAGTGTTGGTTGTTCATGCAATATAGCAGCAAAGTAGCTCAACAGCTTATAAATGAAGGGTTCACAGTCCTGCAAACTGTCTACGAGTACTAGTAAACTCATGAGCGGTTGTGAAGTCCATTAATTAGCTCTGATGTCTCCAATCACTCAAATTACACCCCATAATATAGGAAAATAATAACAATCGTTTAGAGTTGCTTGAGACTACTTCAAACCCTGTGCAAAATAACAGTAGATGTCTGAAGTTCTTTTTTTCTATTTTAACTTTTAAGGTATAATTCTCCTCGAAATTTTTGCTGAAGTTAATTCAGATCACTTGGAACATTTCAATTCAGGCTTAAAGAGCGGAATAATCAAATACTTGCCAATCTTATTTCCCGCAAAATCAATTTGATGGCTGCTAGAATAGTTGTCCTCAATATCCTAAGAACTAAAAGCACTCATGATCAGATACTCTGGTAGTCAGGTAACAGATCAAATGATTGATAACAGTCTGTCTTACACCCAGTTTGTCTAGTGGTTCTAATAGTTGATATCCTATGCTCCAATCATGGAAACAGTTAGGTGATTTTGTCAGCTGTGCAGACAATCAATGTATTTATTAGGGAATATTATTATCTCCAGAAACATTTTCAATGAGTTTAGACAACTTGTAGGATGGATTATTTTGTTGCAATTATGTTTTAGCTTTATAATATGTTCGGAAAACTGATAAAATGTAAGAATGTGCATACAAGAGTTATATATATTCACAAACTAAATCACCACGTCAACAGAAAACATAATTGAATTAAGGTAGTTAACTACTCATTGAGCCAAATCATTTAGCTAACTGAAAAGAAACCCCTTGACTAATACTATATGGTTTCTTGTTTGGTAGTTAGACATGTATGCCAAAGCCCAAAGTAATATATGATGAGTAAAGGAGCATTGATATGGTGAAATGATAGGGTATGCTGGATTCTTGCAGACGTGTGGAAATGGAATGCCTCGTTTGCTCCTCACACTCTTTAATTGTCTATAGAACTTTCCGTCCAAGAAAATAATTGAGTGTAGCTACTAGCTAGCTAGATAAGATGAATAATGCAAAAATCAGAACATCAACTGCTTTTATATAATTTATTTATTTAAAAAAGAGCAACTACTTCAGTGGGCTCGTTGGTGGCTGTTTATCTTTTTATCTGATAAATCAATTGGATTGGAACTTGTAAGAAAATAAGAAATGCTGGAGCTTCATAGGAAAGTTAAGGCGCAAGGCTGTCGCTGGCGCGTGGTCCCCCCAGTGTCTGCTGAATTGGGTTGGGTCTCCACCCTCCAGATAATATAATGCTTTATCTGGAGATATTTTCTTTGTTTTCCTAAAGAGTGATTGGGCCTTAGCTTGCTAGGAAATGAAATGATATAAATTTCATTAGTGGGCTCAATATACTTGATGGAAGTAATATGAGCCTTTCTTCTTCTTCTTCTTTAGTTTGAAATGTGGGCTTATAGCCCTTTTATTAAGAACAATACGACTTTACTAGATGAGGTCGAGAGCGCCCATGAGATCAGCTAACAACCAAGAAATTAGAAAGGGGACTAGGGGAGGGTACCTCAAAATTTGAGTTTGATTACAATACTATTTTACCAGTCCGACTTTGGTGTCCCACAATAGTGTGCAAATTTGTGTATTACTACAATCTTGACCGTTCATTATTTATTAATACATTAAAAAAAAATGAATTAACAAATCATAAATAGTTGAGATTAAAGTGGTACACGGAGACACCAAAGCCTCATTTCTATTTTACTACTACGGACTAGTATCAATGGTAATATGCTACACTTGGCAAAAAAGTCATCTATAGAATGGTGAGAGCTTGTTGGCCCCAAATAGAGTTGGCAAGTAAATAAATGGTTTTAGGTGTTATTAGTACTCCGTATAACACAACCTAAATGTTTAAGCACATGAGTTGCATGGTAGGCTGCTAGTTTGCACTCATGAATCATTTGCTTTCCTCCTACTTTACCAAGAGGGTGTTTGTCTGTTTGGCCAAGATTTACACTAAAAGTGTTTTTACTTTGTATTTTTTCCTCCTATTTCCCCTCTTCTTCCTACACCATCATCTAAATGAAATGTAAATTACTCCCTAAAATTTTCAAAATCAAAAGCATCAAATTAGGGTTTTTGATTTTGGCCATGGTGAGATTTCTTTAGAGTTTCTAGATTGTTAATTTGTGAAGAAAATGGAGAATGAGGAAAGGGAATGGGATGAAAAATATTAAGGTCGTGCCTGGAGTCCCTTGAATGATTCATGAATCAAGGAGGAATTATTACCCCTTCAACAATCTCATCGAGAATTATTTACCAGATTTTGGTTTCATTTGAGTCTATTGGGCAGCGAAGGAAGGAGGGAGATTGAGGGGTTGGAGTGTCAAGTGTGGTTTGAGGGGTTGAAAGGTGGGAGAAAGGTAGAGATAGGAATGATTTCAATTGGAAAAAGGGGGATAATGTATTCCAAGGATTAAGGAGAAAACATTCTAGAGGTAATGATCTCCTGGATACACATCTATAATAACTTTGTATCACATTGATAAAATGCAAAGTTATGAGTTGTTTATAGCCTAAGGAGTCCCTTTACGGGGTAATTGATTTTAGGTTGGAACATCTGATATCTACGCCCAAATACAAATATTAACGGAAACAACTCAAGTTAGATCACACAATTTGATTTGTTCATCATAGATTATCATATTTGGCAGAGCCCCAATTAGAAACTGAACCCAATATCCATGACGCCCTCGTTAGGCGCAGGCGCGCAGCCCATTACTACGTACAATGTAGGGTCTCTCCTGGCTTTACGTGGTAGCTACTAGCCTACACAACTTGGATCGAATTAGCCACTCATAGGCTTATAGCTTCTATCCTTGTTCACACTTTGTGTTCACTAATCATCCAAATTTGTAGCACATGACGAGCTAACTTTTACGATGACATAGTTTAATCGTTGTAGTGTATTATCTTAACTAATTAATCAATATTATAATTGTCCTTATTTGCGTTACATGGTTTGATTTTGCGGCTCTGAAAGTGTATTAAGCACGGAGGAGGTAATGGTTGAGATTCACTGAATGATTCCTCGTATGAACTCTCCAATTGTAATTTGCGATTCGGAAAGGACTAGCCATTCGAAAGCACATTGTTCTTAAGCTCCTTGTCAATCAAGATCAAAAGCAAGACTTAATTATATAAGGTTTACTCCCTACCCTAACTTAAAATTCAATTCATCAAGAGTTTTCTTGAAAAGAATTTAACCGAAATTCTGTTTAGATTAAATAACCTCCAAAGGCTTCCTGTTAAATAACTACACTTCATTCAAGTTCAGGAGATTTTTTTTTGAGATCCCAAGAGATTTTTTCAATATAAATTCAATTAAATCACTCTAGTCTTAAATTGAAAAATGGAGCATCAACATAAGTATCAATGATTCCACGACTATCACAAGAACAAGGATAAACCGTTTTAATAATCTCTCTATTTCTTAAATAAGGATAAAGTTGCATACATTCCAACCCCCGAGCACCCCTATTGAATGGCATGCAACATTCTCCCGTTAGATTGTTTCATGGATGAAAAAATTATACTCGATTGTTATTGTTGTTTTAACTGGATATCCATTAGATTGTTAAATGGATGAAAAATTATCACTCATATCGAACCCGCTTCATATCCATTTAATTTGAAAATTCTTCATCTAAACGTGCTCTGCATATCCAATGGATGAGAATATGAGATTGATATGATTTGAGTTCGGCTGCGATTGCAATATCTCACGAATTACTCATTCTTTTAACACACAAAATTGTGTAACCCGTTTCTTATATGAGACTGCGTAGTAATGAACCCTCGAATACACAATAATGAACCCTTGCTTACACAATAAATCAATAATGACCCATATCACCCACTCTCATGTAACAAACGGGTTCCCACAAGTTTCTCTATTCTTTTAATTGTTAGGAAATGATTCCCCGAAAAGGTCCACGCCAAATCTTTTCTGGATGATACGATTTTTATGATATCACCATATTGCGGAACTATAAGCTTTTTTCAATTGAAGAAGAAACAGACAGTGGAAATCTTTTGATACGCACTAGGTAGTTTGGCACTGTCAGTCTTCAAGGAAATTCCACGTGCTTGATTTCTTAAGCGATGGAAAATATGTCACCAGGGAAATAAGAAACAATGGAAAAGATATTCGGACACTGGTACGATTGAATTATGGTCTTGTTGACGCCCTACATCTAAGAGAGAAAAATTTGATTGACGATGTAATAATAAGAAAAATGGAAAAAATCGTGTAAAAATGGGTTTCAAGATAACTATGATTTTTTTTAATAACCAAAATTATCGATATAGTAGAAAAATCGGTGGTCCTTTTTTACTATTAGTGACAATGGTTGAACTTGTTGCATGTATAATTCAATCCACACAAGTTTTGTGTTAAACCAAACATTGTGAATATTTAACCAAGTTAGGTTGGTGTATTGCAGAGGAGCTTTGGTGTCCCAAACGGTGTACCGATCCGTGTCCCACTCCAGTCACAGCCATTCGTGATTTGTTAATTCATTTTGTTTTAATCCAATAATAAACCATAGACGGTTGAGATTGGAGTGGTACACAAAGTGGCACACCATTGTGGGACACCAAAGTCAGACTGGGTGTATTAGGTTCAACACTTTATCCCTTAAACAAGTGGTTGGGGGTTCAAATCTCAACTCTTACAAATGGAAAAAATTCATTGGCCAGCCTCCTACAACTTACAGTGGGCGGGGCGATGTATTAGTCACCAAAGACGGATACCTGTAACACCCCCGACTTTCTAAGGATATAAAGATTTTATAAAACTATATAATATAATTTTTAGAAAATTCGGCAGAGTTTCGCCTAAAATAAGGCCTGACAAACTCGCCGATAAGG
>ONZK01000391.1:1103-16820 GCA_900322385.1 Pharnaceum exiguum
CCATTTTGCTTGGTCTACGGTGTAGTTCCTACTTCGATATCATGATGAGCTGATGAGTGATGACAGTGTAATGTACAATCCAGTTCTTCTAGTTCTTTGCATACAAAAAAGGTGATATGTCTACTGTTTCATTGGCATAGCCATGCGGATATGTACTAGTTTGTCGTCCATTTTTTCGATTTACTGAATGTAGACGCTTGTAGTCGCTGTAATGTATCAATTCTTGATAGCATTCTCAAAGTGTCAAAACAGGACGGATGAGATCAATGTCATCAATCACAATACATACTAATCGTACAATTAAGTTAATATCATATATGATGGTTGTTGTGACACTACTCGACTACACATTTCTGACGATGAAAGGTTAATAGGAGAAAAACAATGGCATAAATTCACACACATATATGGTTTCACTTTCAAACATACAATTGTGCTTCCCTTAGTATTTTTTGCCAGCTGTTCGCTTGGTGATAATCCAACATTCAAACTCGTCTTTCCGGTATTCTAACTTCTCAAGTGCTTGAAAACTGAAACCATTTTAAAAGGAGGTTACATAAATATCAAAATTAAACAACCCCCAAAAGTGGGACTGTTTAGGCCTTGAGCTATAGGACTTATTTTCATCAGGCATCAGCTACTTTCAATCAAGTACTTGGATACAATTTAATTCAGTTTAGTAGAATTCAGTCTAGTTCAAAGAGTTTTCATTATATTTTATATCCACATGCAAATAATTTCTATCAGTTTTTTCTATACTTTCCAAAGCTGCTTAGAGTTTTTTTTTTTCTTTCAAAATAATCCCTTCTAGTCTAATAGTATCATCTGTTTGGTAAAAAAAATAATCTCCAAACAAAAATCATAATTCGAATGCTATTCCTACTAAGGGTTTAAGATTTAAGATTTTTCATTTCTTTTCAACTCCACCATGACCTATATCCATCCCTGGCTCCATGCCTCACAAAAAGATGGGAAATAATGTTGAGCCAAGAGAAGGAGATCGAAGTCAAATTGGAGTGAGTTGGTGGTGGGAGAGTGCAAATGGGCAGTACATGCATGTCCGGTTGAGAGCAGGTTGTTGGAGAGTGTTGGAGACTTGGAGGTGGTGACTGATGCTTTGCTAAAGCTGGGGAAGGGAAGATAGCATGGACGTAATGAACGAAAGCAACAGTGTAGCAGACTAGCAGCCTAGCTTTTGTTTCCAATTTCAGGTGTTAATACTTAATAATGAAGAGCTTAGTTACAAATTTTTTTTTAAAAAAATTGTTTATTGTGTGCTTCCAGCCACAAGAAACAAGAAGATTGACATGTGCAAGGAAGACTTTGGCCTTGTTTGGGAGATAACATGAGCAGTTAGCAGTTAGTAGTTAGCAGTTAGCGGTTAGTAGCTTTGATTAGTAGTTAGCAGTTAGTAGGTATGAGTTGTTTGGTACAAAAATAATTAGCAGTTAGCAGTTTGCAGTGTTAAATACTAAAGGAACACAAAATGCTCTCTAAAAATGCTGTTGTGAAGAGCATTTAAAGAAGAGCATTTTGTGGTCCCAAATACTCTCCCTAAATGCTCTTCACTAAACATCTCTCCAAATAGTCAAACTACTCTTACAATTAGAAAATAGTAACCGCTAATGCTAACCGCTCTTCACCAAACAAGGCCTTTTACTATTTTAGAGTAAGTACCTACACAGATTATTGTCCCATTAAAATGAACATAAATTGAACTATTTCATAAAATGTGGTTAACTATACTTAAACTACCAAGTTTAAACTGAAAGCGTGCATATAAATGAACACACATATATGTCCTTAAATGCCATTATTCAATTTAGGTTCAGTTAGTTTTACTGAACGGTCATGTGAATTAGTATTTTAGCTTTTACCTAACAACATCTCCGGCTTCAGACTTTAGCTAGTAAAGAGCTTGAGCTCCAACTTATGGTGTTAATACTTAAAAGGCCATGGCATTGGAAGATCGATTACATTCTGATAATACTCCACTATCGTTGCATAATATTTAACATTTTTCATTTATCCCAAGAAAAAAATCTCCTTTCTATTTTTGAAAGGTTTGGCATGACTTATCATAATTATTCTTTATTTTTATAATAATTACACATTTTAATATCTTAAACTTATGTAATTACCAAATGTAAATTTTTTTGAGATGAAATGAGTAACCAATTGTAATGAGAACATTGGGGTGTTTGATTCCCAGCTTATTTGACAGCTTGTTTGGTTGCAGCTTATTTGAAAAGAAAACAAGCTCCCATGCATGTTTGGTGATGGGATTATTCTCCAGCTCCCAAAGAGAAGCCACACCCCCCAACTTATTTACCCATCTTATTTTGATATCAAATGAATATGAAAATTTTACCCTTATTAATAATAACAAACTTATTTTGACATTAAAGTTAATAGGGTATTTTGGACATTTAATGTTAAACCAACTACTTTTACCCAACTTATTCAATCAAACAATTCTTATAAACACGCTATCTAAATAAGTCGATCAAACCAACTACCAAAATAAGTTAGTCAAAATTAGCTACCTAAATTCAGCTACCATCTACTAAATTCATTTCCTCGCTAAACACCCCTATTGTTGATAAACCTCGCAGTCTAGAATTCTAGCTTAGCGGGAATAATCATGATATATATATCCACTATTGACTTATCTATCTTCAGATGATATTGATGTAGCCTTTGTTGTGACAATGCTGTATTTCTTTGATACAAGTTGATGATCTATGACACAAGCGGGATGACAGAAGGGATGACCTCAAAGCCTCTCTTAACCAGTCAACCATCATCGCCGTGAAGAATTGTCGAATGACAACTATATGCCATAACAACAGCTGTTACGGTATATTACTATTACCCATATGGCCTAACTAATGATACATGTGTTCAGCTGGCTAATAATTATCTAGGTAGCGAAGCAATTTTTTCACATAACTTGGTTGACTTTTTCCCACTTGATGTTTACTTTTAGTTGACTTGTCTTAAAATATTGGAAAAAAAATAGTTGAACCCATTTCTTACATGAGACTGGATATTAATGATCACTCGACTATACAATAATAACTCCTATTAACTAGTCTTATATACGAAACAAGTTTATACAATTTTTTCTGTAAAATAGTTGTGTTGACTTATAAAAGTATTGAATCTGTGTTTTTTTTGGACTGTTGAATAAACTTGGATAGTTATATGTCATAAGTGCAAGAGCCTCACTAGGGAGGCCAGGCTATATTTTCAATAAAACGAATAATAATAAAAATATTGAAAATATGGACATTTGGGGCTATATTTTGGTATGTTTAAGCAATACTCGTGATGTAGCATTTCTTGTGACAATGTTGTATTTCTTCGATACAAGTTGATGATCGATGACAGAAGGCGTGACCTCAAAGCCTCTCTTAACCATATCATTCTTAGGGTGTGTTTTGGTCGGCTGAAATAATATGAATTGAAACTGAATTGAACTGAAAAAAACTGAACTGAACTGAAAAAAACTGAAAAATGCCGAACTGAACTAAAAAAAAATGAAGATAGTTATAATTATAACTAAAAATTAACTGAACTGAACTGAAAAAAACTGAAAGATGCTGAACTGAACTGAAAAACACTGAAAAATGCCGAACTGAACTAAAAAAAAATGAAGATAGTTATAATTATAACTAAAAATTAACTGAACTGAACTGAAAAAAACTGAAAGATGCTGAACTGAACTGAAAAAAACTGAAAAATGCTGAACTGAACTGAAAAAAACTGAACTGTAGTACTACGGATGAACAAAACACAGCCTTAGTTACACTCATCTAAGTTTACGTTGGGTGTATTTTGTCGGAGCATTATCAGCCATCTTTTAACTGTAATAGTTAGTATTATAGTTAGTTGAAATTTCATCCGGTGTAAACACCCAGTATACCTAATACTTATTCTCTTAACCAGTCAAACATCATTGCTGTGAAATTAAATGTTATGAGTAGACACTCATTACCCATACCAAGAGTATTACTTAACATAACAAATACTAATCAAGAGAAATAAAATTGTTTGAGAAAATAAAGTCAAATTTGATTATTAATCTATATGGTCTACACTAATTTAAATAACAACCATAAATATAATTCGCGTGGTCCGGTGACAATGAAGTTGAAAGAATAATATCCATCTTTCAGCTTTAGAGGTGATTATGTACTGCAACAAAATGGATAAGAAAACCTTCCTGTACTTCTTACCGAAGTTGTTGGAAATCAATACTTCAATGTAACAATGCGTTTACGGTCAATCTCGCAAACAATCTCTCTTTTTCTTAAATTGGGGTAAGGTTGCGTAGATCTCGATCCCCTGAGCACCCCCATTGAATGGGGATTTACACTCGGTTGGCCCTCTCAATATTCGTTGACCCTTCCACGAGTAGTTCTACTTGCAAATGACAGACTATTTGCGGAAATTCACCATCGATCTTGTCATGATAGGTGACTAGTCATTCACACAAGTGTAGTTTGGCTTAATTTAATTTAGTATTTTTCGGTTCTTTTGATTAATTTAGCCCTAGATAAAGAACCCGGGTGCCCTTAATTCAATACACCTGCAATGTGCCAATGTGCCTCGGTTTAATTTTACTTGATTTAAAATAATTCAAATATGAACACCAAAAAAAAAACTAATTCAATATACCTAAATGATTATTTCCAACTAACTATTTTAAAATATAAATAAATAAAGTGAACCAAATCGGAAGAAACGAAGTTATGTTACGGTGAGAAATGTGGATAAATAAATATCCTTCAATGCTAGATTAGATGAACAACTCCAAAGAGAACTCTTAAGATTCTTTACGACAAATGAAAATGATATATGGCTCTTTGATGCACCTAGTTTAGCAATGCATATGTTCGTTCTCGAGAACAATCGGTTTTTGTAGAAACAGAGGAAACACTGCGTATATTTTGATCCGCAGACCCAACGAGGCTATGAAAATCTCTTGGCTAGTTCTCGTTGTTTATTTGAGTATTTACCAATGCATTCTCAGTGAATAATGTACCCGGCCGGCCTACATCCATTTGCAACTTTGTAAGGAGTAACCTAGGCTTATTAGATGTCTCTTATCATAGACATGATGAATGGTAAAGAGACTACGAGTATAGCAAAGCCATAAATCAAATGGAACTGTGACGGGGTATGATAGAAGACTGTTGCTTCGTCCAATCTGATAAATTTCGGCTGGAAAATAACGGTACGGAAAAAGCATACCTTAGTGGTAGTGTAAAGTTTGTTTGTTTTTTCCTATGGTTACAACTAGATCGAGTGAGGCTTATACTCCGTATATCTCAGCCGCCATGGTTGTAGAATATATATGGTTGATGTTATATGTCGGTAAGCACGTTGCACATCACCTTATAGCTTGCAGGCTTACGCACTTCAAGTTCTGATTTCCCACTCTTTAATTTGCAGACTGCAGTGCTTACAATTCCGTGTGATCAGCGTGGATACGGGGAGCAACGAACCGAGCAATCAGTCGATCTATATATATTTTTCAACAATATCCGCAGCTTTTAAGTTTTGAAAACTCTGATTCTCATTGATTAAGAGAAAAATGTTTCCGGATAGATGGGGAATAATATAACGATATCAAGTGATTCACGAACAGAGTGCTTCACAAGAATGGTCATCACATATAGCGTTATTAGAAGAACAACTTTATGTACTCATTTGGCTCTGTTCAATCGTATGAGGGGGACCTAAATTAAATGGTTAAAATTGAACTCAGAAATACTGAAAATTAATCAAAAAACCTAACTGAAAAAACATAAAGAAGCTTTAAGTATAACTTCCATTCAGCTGGAAACAAAAGAAAATTGAGCTAAACTGAAACGTTACGGACGGGTCTATCTTTGGCCAATTCCTTTGAACTAAAATTTTCTAAACTGATCTAAACTAAATAACCTTGAGTGGGACTAAATTTTGGTTATAAAGGGTATCAACAAGTACTCTTAATTCAAATGAATTAAATTAAACTAAAACTCAACCAAATAAAATTGAATTCCACTAAATAAAACTTAAATTAAATTGATCTGAAATGAAGGATTTAATCCCACTAACATGGTCTTATCATGTTGTTTAGAAAAATATTTTATACTTTACATAAGCAGTTTACTCACATTAAATAATTAACTCATTTCATTATAGATTTTTCAACTAGTTTTTATTTTAGTTTTTACTACATTATAATCAAAGAAAATAATGGCAATTGCATTGAAATTAGTTTATGCAAGAAGTGAAAAAAGATAATTAAAAAAACATTTATATTATTATTTAAGAAGAATCACAAATATTTTTATGTTTGCACATTTATTTTCCGCATTGTGAAAAGCTCAAAGTTTGACAAAAGTTACATTTTTTTGGTGAAAAAACATACCTTTGGCTTAAAGAAAAGACACAAATTTGACCTAAGTTCACATGGGTGCATGATAAGAGAAAGTGTGGATACCAATAACGGTAAAATGATAAAAGATAGTGTGAACATGTGATTAATAATAAAATAATAATTTGAAATTAACATGGGAATGACCGAATTAGAAAGATGGAAAATGATTGCGAGTAGTATTTGAAAATGAAACTTTTTTTAAAGGGAAAAGAGAGCTTTAATTAAATAATAGGCATACGGCATATATAATCAAAATTGAGAATACTTACATCGTACACCCGGTGTACCTTGCTCCGTACACCATCTTTGTTTTTTTCTTCTTGTTTTAGGCCCAATACTTCATAAAAAATAAAGGGCCCAATCTTTTAATCATTTACATACAAAGGTGGGTGTACGGAGTAAGGTACACCGGGTGTATGATATAATTTGCCCAAAAGTGATATCAACAAGATATGAAATCAATAGAGCAGAATACATTCGATAACAAAAACTAACTGGTAGCATCCCGCTGTACTTGAACGACTTCCTTTCCATCACTGTCTTCAGTTGAGCAGCCTTTGTGCGGAAGAACCCTATATAGCATTGAAGAATGTTTGATTCTGATATTGATCTTTCGATCTTGATGAACACAACTCTTTGTAAATCCATGTGGTCATTGAACTCTATAAGAACAATTACTCTCATAACTAAATAAACTTCTCTTACTATCGAAGAGACTGATTTTATTAGTATTAAAACTGAAACTAGTCTAAAAATAATATGAACTTGAACTTTTGGGGGTTTACCATTAGGGTGTATAACACTAATGACAGCCCCTAATGGAGGCTAGTTTTTTTTTGGAGGAGAGGGAGAAGGGAATGTGCAGTAAAGTAAACCTATTTAAAAATGAAACTCGTGTAGTATGTAAAGATCTTATTGTATTTTTTGGATCAACAACAACAAGAAAAATATAAAAAAATAATTATACAATATTGTTTTAAAAGGCACATCAGAAGTTAGGTAACGCTCCTCTCTTTGGTACCGCCTAACTTATCATACAAAGGCAAAACCAAAAATCAACGCTTAGTACGATTAGCCCTGAAAATCAAAAAGGTAATCAAATATTAATGCTTTTTTATTTTTAGGGAAATAAATTGTCATAGTTCTAAAAATATATTGATCTCTTTCCAAAAGTAGTGGGACGACAGATAAGCGAATGTGGATATCGGAAAATCAAAAAGGTAATCAATATTTAATAAAGGTAAACTATTATAGTTTTCTTCTTTTGGAAATAAATTGTCATAGTTCTAAAATTAGATTGATCTCTTTCTAAAAGAAGTATGACAAACAACTATGATAAATCAACAAGTTTATGGTATATCGGGTGTAAAATTACACCGCGTGAATTTATAACAAATAATAAAGATTATATGAATAGATGATGATGGCTGAGTTTGGGGTTGCTGTCAAGTGCTGTGCTGTAGCAAGTGCTGTAGCTGTGAGGTGCTGCAACTGTGGCTGAAAGTGTTTTCACCTATAGTTGTGAAATAAGTGCGGTGAAAAAATAGCTTTCGAATCCTATATTTAGAAACTGCTTTCACTCAAAGCACTTTAAAAAAAACTACCAAACACCCCAAAAAAAATAAAAGTGCTGCCCGACACTTTAAAAGCACTTCAACCTAATTTCAAACGAAGGCGATATCTTTCTAAAAGAAGTTTTAACTAACGCTCCTCCGATCCCGGTAACTTTTTCAAGGATGTAGAAAATTTATAACTGCAAATATCATCATCACCGTCAAAGAAATACTGGCACACTCCCAGTGTAGTAGGGACTAGAGAGTGATCTTAACTAGTTGACAAAAATAACATTCCTTCTATCTTTCATCAATGTCGGCTTGATGTTGTCATCCTGCTTTGCAACTCGCCCGTACCGCAAACTAGACGCTCACTTTCCCAACCAATACTAAGTCGCACGTTTTATATTACTTCTCCACCAAATTATCCCACGTTCCCTTTTCTATCCCTTCTGTGTTCTTCTTTCCCTCACTTATTTTCTTATTATTGCTTGTTATCATGACCCCTTCAATCCCTCTATCTATCCAATCTTTCGTCTCAAAAGCACCGCTATAAAGCTCCCCCCTCCCGACCCTTTCTTCCATGCTACAACACCAACAGTAATCATCATAACTCATAAGTCGTAGCGTGACACCCCTTTGAAAAGAAGCAATATTTAAACACGAACCCAACCTAACACGACAATGAACTGCGTCCAGGAATGGCCAGAGCCTATTGTTCGAGTTCAATCACTTTCGGAGAGTGGTCTAAACCAGATCCCCGAACGATACGTGAAGCCACCAACCGAGCGTCCTACGGGACTCACGGTCTGTGATGATGTGGACATCCCTTTGGTTGACCTGGCAGGCCTTTTTTCGGGTGATCTCGAAAAGGTCCGAGCCACCATGGACCAGGTTTCCGAGGCCTGCCAGGAATGGGGCTTCTTCCAAGCCGTCAA
Source organism: Pharnaceum exiguum (assembly GCA_900322385.1). Classification (NCBI taxonomy): domain Eukaryota; kingdom Viridiplantae; phylum Streptophyta; class Magnoliopsida; order Caryophyllales; family Molluginaceae; genus Pharnaceum; species Pharnaceum exiguum. Next base: position 10,028 of record ONZK01000391.1, read on the forward strand.
CCATGGTGTCCCGCCCGAGCTCATGGATCGAGCTCGCCAAGTGTGGCGTGATTTCTTTCAGCTTCCCATGGAGGCTAAGCAAGGTTATGCTAATAATCCTTGTACGTACGAAGGGTATGGGAGTAGGCTTGGGGTTGAGAAGGGTGCTGTTCTTGATTGGAGTGACTATTATTTCCTTCATTATCTCCCCCTTAATCTCAAAGATCACAATAAATGGCCTGCTCAACCTCCGTTTCACAGGTAACTAAACTCACGTTGACAGCTTAGCTATGCCCTTTTTTTGCCTAGCAACATTATGTATTGATAGTTCAGATTATATGCTCGGAAACAACTCTTTGTTTTCTTAAACAAAGATAAGGCTGTGTACATCCTGACCCCGAGCACCCCTACTGAATGGGATTACACTCGTTTGTTGTTGTAGTAGTTCAGATCATATACATAAATCGTACTGTCCTATGATAATAGTGCGTTATTAGTTTTCTTCATGATGATATCCTGATTTGCTTTAATTTGTAGTAATAAAATATTTGCATAAGTAATTCATTTCCTTTTTTGTTACTGTTTTTTTAGGGATAAGATGATCACTAGTTTGGTCACATGGGTTGGGTCCAAATATCACTTTTCGTTTGCGTTGGTGTTGGAGTAAAAATGCTACTAGTTGTGACTTTTAAGTTCTTCTAACTACTAGTGTTGCTACTTATAGAATAATCATCCATCAATCGGACAAAAAAAACTTGTCCATTTCACCCAATTGACCCAAAAGTAAACCCTGTTTGCTTTCAAAAATAAAAAGTAGAGCCCTGTTTTCAAACGTGGGAGCAGCATTGCTAAGGAAGAGGTCATCGATCAACAAAGATGCATTTGCTACATACTCGTACATTTAGGAAAATGATATTTGATCATATATTAATCATATGCTCTCTATGTTCCAAACTGTTATTCACACTTTCAATTTTGGACGTTTAATATAGTTCTTTACACCATCAATTTAAGAAGCTAAACCACACACCTCTATTACCTATAAATTTATGTGCAAATAATAAGTGTCAAGATCGTTTTTGGAGGAAGTATAAACCTCAACTCAAATTTGTTTCAAAATAAAATTCTCAATGGTTCATGATGTACATAATGTGTGGTACAAAAACAATTTTTCTCCATGCAAGTTGGCCTATTAATTCTTTCGCCAAATGGAGGGCCAGATCGCCAGTTGTTGCTTTATGAAGTGTTGTCCAATATGGCGTACAGTAATCAGTCAGTCACATACACTCACAAATTAGCTTTTCAGTCATTTTTGGTCCTTTCTTTGCATTCTGGGGTACGAGGTTGACATTCTCTGCCTGTGTCCTAGTACACAAGAAGAATCTTATTAAAGTGTACTTTAATTGAACTTTTAAACCCAATGGTTACACTTTAATAAGATTTGCTCTGTGATATTGTACTACTTTTTGTTAATATTAGTACATTTAATCACAAAAGAAATACTAATAGGTGGAGAACTAATTTAGAATAATTCTCAACTATTTGGAACGTACTTTTATATTTGAAGTAAACTAAGGTGGAGTATGAATTTTGTGGGAAAATGCAGAGATGTTATTGAGGAATACTTGGGAGAACTGGTAAAACTTAGTGGGAGACTAATGAAGGTTTTGTCAACCAACCTTGGATTAGAAGAGAATTATTTTCAAGATGCATTTGGAGGGGAGGATAATGGAGCATGTCTTAGGGTGAATTATTATCCAAAATGCCCACAGCCTGACCTTACCCTTGGATTATCACCACATTCGGATCCGGGTGGTATGACCTTACTGCTGCCCGACCATGATGTCCCCGGTCTCCAAGTCAAGAAAGATGACAAATGGATAACTGTGAAACCCGCTCCACATGCCTTCATTATCAACATTGGTGATCAACTTCAGGTAACAAATTAAACCTCTTTTTTTTTTTCTGCATGCTATCCGTATGCTATGTTATTTCTACGACTTGATATCTGATGTCATCAAACAAGTAATTGTCGCATCTTTCATCAAGTGATCAAGTGATGTATATATGTAAAACGTGATACGGAGTATATGCTGATGTGTTTTACTATTAGACGTTTCCTTTTTCCCCCGTTTGACTAATAATTAAGATCCGGTTGCATTGCATGGTTGTATCATAGTTTATGTTTTAACCAAAAGCTTCTGATCTCCTTTAATAGGATGTGTTCTTCTTTCGCCCAATCACCAATTTAATTATCCCGATTTGATTCCTTTTTTAGAGATTATGATTTGTGGAATAAAAGTGAATGAGAAGTGACTTATACAATGTGGAATGAGGTGTCTGTCTGTCTGATACGGAGTACTTCGTAAATACTCTCTGGCTTCTTCTTTTTTCGTTGTAAACAACAACAACAAAAACATTCCAGCCTGATCAGATGGGATACTGAGGGAGTCAGATGTACGAAAGATCGGGAGACTTTCTTCAGAATGACTTTGTCATTCCTTCAAAGTTCAAAGCCTTTGGTATTTTTTTCCAGTTCTATTGGCCCGAACTGCAAATGATACTAAATTGGTCATTATGCAAAACGATCTCCCAATTTTTCGGGGTATGGCTGCCTATATCAGACTCCCTCATTATCCTATTTAAGATGGGATTTGGACTGAGTTGTTGTTGTTGTAGTAATTGAAGGATAAATGACAATCATGCACCCTTAGCTTGCAAGTTTAAGATCAAATTAAGTTTAATTTAGACAAGTTAAATTCTGATGAGATCATGAAAACAACGTATGAGTTCGAATAAGTGTGTTTGACCTTTTCATATCAATATTGTTCTACAATCGCTCATAATAACATCGACTGATCGTTTAATATATTAAAATCTCAAGCACTAAAGTTTGACCTTGTCGATATATACAGCTTATAAAATGTTGCTTATATCTTATGATTCGATGGCGCGGCCCGCACGCATGATGCCGTCCGTCATCACGTACGTAACTCTCACGTACAATAGTGATTGTTATGGAGAAGTTTGACCATAAATACTTATACAACGTACCGTTTTTTAGGTGTACATACAACATACTTTTTTAAATACACATTCGTCACCGTAATTTCTAACGATATTAATTAATTAAACTGTTCAATGTAGGTACTAAGTAATGCAAGATACAAGAGCGTCGAGCATAGGGTTATTGTAAACCCCAATATAGAGCGACTTTCACTAGCGTTCTTCTTCAACCCAAAAGGCGATATACTGTTAGAACCAGCGAAGCAACTTGTAACACCTGAGAATCCTGCCTTATATTCTCCTATGACTTTTAACGAATATCGGCTTTTCATAAGGTTAAAGGGGCCTCGTGGGAAGTCTCAGGTAGAGTCTTTAAAAAGTCCCAGATGATAAAGAATCGAGTTGGGAATTACAATCAATTCAGAGCTTGAAGTTTGTTAAAATAGGATTGTTTAATTTCCTCAATTCAAAAAGAAAAAATAGGTGCATTGTTACATTACATTAAAATGAAATGCACCTCTATGTGTGGTGGTAGTAGCTTTAAAGCAAATAATATTTAGTGGAGTACCACCCTTTTTTTTCGCTTTACCTTCTCTAATTTCTTTAGGCATCTATTGGTACATTTGGTTGCAGTAATTTTTTGTTAATTCCATCCTTGAAACTTATGTTCAATAACTATACTGTGGCAAAGCCATTCCTTAATTCTCCGCTTAAAAAATGTGCCAAAGCTTGAATTGTTATGCTCTTGGATCATATTAGCATTAGCAAGTCTTTGGTACACAGGTGTATCCATACACCAGGTGGATTTATAACTAATAATAAAGGGGCTGACTAATGACATTAAAAAGTTAACTATATATATGTTGTAATGCTCTGAAAAAAACAGCTAGTGCACCTAAAAATTGGAGTATTAGCATAGCCGCAAAAGAGACACCGGAATATTATTAAGCTAATAATATCCAACTATACATGGTTACGGGGTACACCATTGTGGGATAGTAGTATGCTGAGACCAACAGACTTGCGAACTAAGCATCTCAACATTTCGCGATTGGTCTAACACTTTACGGCAATGATTTTTTGCAAAACATAGGGCATTGGATATTGAAACCCCAAGAGCACAATCAGGACAGAACTTCTGGGTGAATAGCCAGAATTCTCTCTCTAACAATCAGTAGTTATCATCTTTAGAAAGATAAGATAGAGTGAGTAACACTATCTAAATTTTGATCCGATGGCTCACTCTAACAATCTCCTAGTTAAGACAGGACTAATAATTCTGTGATCGATACATCTTATTCAACATCAAAATCAGATTTCTCTTCCAACTTTCAAGGCGCGTAAGCATTAATATATGGTAAGTAAAAGATCACATACAAAAGCATATAACAGCAACATTGTGATCTTACATAGACAAATTGGGGTTGGTGGTCCTTCAATTTCATTGGACATTGGACATAATCACTGATTTACATATCAACCACCAGCAGATTGTGGCGCCAGCAAAACACAAAGTCCAAAAGACACCTGATTAACTAACAGTATATTTAACAATCAGGCGATTTTATAAAAAGTATTTGGTATACTTTCAGGTAATTTACCCTATAACTTATTTGTTTGGAAAAAATCAATCAGCGATTAGAAGACATAGAGTAAAATACTGAAGTCAATATAATGATGATTGAAATTAAAATGTTGTTGCAAATAGCATTTTCATGATCAGCAACACACTTCCTCTTTTTCACCAAAGATGTGGGCACGTTTCACATTGATAAAATATGCTAATACAACCACCATATGACATGAGAGATATATGAACAAATCATTAATGACGTTTGGAAAGGAAACAAAGTAACATATATTATATTATATAGCATATGCCACGGAAGTGCAGAAGGAAAGGTAATTTACATCACATCCTACACGTTCGTGAAAGTTGCTACATACTCAACTCAAGGGAAAAAAGTAAGGAGAAAGGTTGATATTTTCCTTTTTTGAGCTTGAAGGAAAGTTGACATACTCAACTCAAGGGACAAATGCTGGAGTACAATGCTCAACACACAAAGCCAAGGTGTGGAATAAAAATTGTGGAGAAGTCCTCCTTTGGAGGTAAAAACATGGTTCATCCCGATGTACATACAGCACCCTCGTGGCCTTGTGTTATACAGGAATGAAAAAACAAATGAATTTAAACCCAGGCATGAAATACACCCCGATATATGGATTTACCAAATAATATCACTATTTTTCTGTCCAGCCCACAAACTTTCTTCATTCGTTAGTAAATTGCACAAAGATTAAGGAAAATTAAATTTTATCCATCATACTGTGAGTTACTCGTTTTTTAAATAATTAAAGAGAGGAGAGAAGTGGAAACAGGGATGATATCGGGCCGGGGATGAAACGCTACAGCCTCCACCATCCCCGATCTGCCAAGATTTTTCTCCACCCACCAACCACCTGCGACAATTTCGCAATCCCGAAACAATTACCGCCTTGGCGAGTCTAGATAACACCTTAGAATTAAAAGCTTACCAATAGCCCCACAAAAATCACAATTAAACAAGTCATCATCCATATAGCCATTCAACCAGACACCCTAGTATCAGGAAACAAAGTCCTCAGACATATACTATTCGATCAATGTCAGGCAGCAATAGATGGCAAGGGCGATGCGCCAATACCCTTGTGCCCAGAAAATATAACTATTCCTAACATCCAACACTCAACTATTAGCAATTCAACTAAATAGTCTCCGAAGCAAACAGTTGACACTTAAAAGGATCATGTAGCACAGATGCACAGATCAGTATAAGATTTTCTGAAATTTTAAAAAATGTACACATTTATTTCCTTTTATAGAAATTCCAAAGAAAAGATAATAACCATCTTTGCCAAGTTAGAAAATGGAATACATAAATCAAAGAACACCCACTATCATGCTGCCCGTAAAGATTGACAAGTAACGTACTAAATAATAGTTGTGCTCTTAACGACATATATATCACGTATTATCCAAAAACTAATTAACCACTGTTAAGACAAACAATTGAAAGCAATCATGATCCCAAAGAACCAACTAAAAAGGATGGGAAGTGAATTCCAGTCACTAAATTAGGTCCCTCGTTTTTCACTAAACTTGCTTCACTAGGCAACACTTATAACACCCCAAAATCAAATATCTATTTGCCTCGCATCATAAATTCCTTTTGAGATAAGGTAACTTTCAGCAACTCGTGCAAGCCATATTCAAGAACTCGATCCACAAGACATACAACTCCAAAAATCCACGCCATTAGTTAACATAATGGTAAAATATATGAGCTCTGACGCCCAGACAAGGTTCGAATCCTGGTGAGAACATGCACCCATAGTCTCAAAGTAAGAGGAAGGAGAGTCAAGCCACAAAAGATATCAATCATGCTCTTCAAAAAGACCATTTGTACTCGAGCAAGAATTTAAAATTTCACTTTAAGGTCCTCCTTTTAATAAATAGAAGATGCAATCAAAACTATTTCTTTGCTCGTAAAAATAAGGAAACATTTCAAAAAGTTTGATGTTTGAATTGAATCCTTAAAAAACCTTCAATCATGACCCATCTTCCTAAAATATTTACACAAAAAAAAAATCCAAAACATTAAAACATCTAAAAGAGCCTTTTACCCGCAGTATAAGAGCAGTGGTCTGCTTTTCCATTGAAAGTATAGTGCACCACCCATCAAGACATTTGGACATAAAAAAAGCCTTTCAGCCACTATGTGGGACTTGGGAGTATGAAAATTTCAACTGAAATTGGAACTATTAAAAG